>CAUVYM010000660.1:40000-47500 GCA_963556165.1 Tipula helvola
TGATAAAAATAATTTTGTATTAGATTTATTAACACATTTAATAAATTCATATGGTTAATTATAAGCAAATCGATAAATAAATAATGAATTTTGAATTTTTCAAAAAAAAAAAAATCCGATGGTTTCATGATAAAAATAATTATGTATTAGATTTATTAACACATTTAATAAATTCATGTGGTTAATTATAAGCAAATCGATAATAAATAATGAATTTTGAATTTTTCAAAAAAAAAATAAAAATCCGATGGTTTCATTTTTTATGTTGTGCTTACTTTAACATGAAAATCACAAAGCGAGAACAAAAATTTGGATTATAAAAAAAAAAAAAAATTTATTTTTTATGATAAAAATAATTTTGTATTAGATTTATTAACACATTTAATAAATTCATGTGGTTAATTATAAGCAAATCGATAAATAAATAGTGAATTTTGAATTTTTCAAAAAAAAAAAAAATCCGATGGTTTCATTTTTTATGTTGTGCTCTTTACTTTAACATGAAAATCACAAAGCGAGAACAAAAATTTGGATTATAAAAAAAAAAATTTTTTTATTTTTTATGATAAAAATAATTTTGTATTTGATTTATTAACACATTTAATAAATTCATGTGGTTAATTATAAGCAAATCGATAAATAAATAATGAATTTTGAATTTTTCAAAAAAAAAAAAATCCGATGGTTTCATTTTTTATGTTGTGCTCTTTACTTTAACATGAAAATCACAAAGCGAGAACAAAAATTTGGATTATAAAAAAAAAAAAATTTTATTTTTTATGATAAAAATAATTTTGTATTAGATTTATTAACACATTTAATAAATTCATGTGGTTAATTATAAGCAAATCGATAAATAAATAATGAATTTTGAATTTTTCAAAAAAAAAAAAAAATCCGATGGTATCATTTTTTATGTTGTGCTCTTTACTTTAACATGAAAATCACAAAGCGAGAACAAAAATTTGGATTATAAAAAAAAAAAAATTTTATTTTTTATGATAAAAATAATTTTTTATTAGATTTATTAACACATTTAATAAATTCATGTGGTTAATTATAAGCAAATCGATAAATAAATAATGAATTTTGAATTTTTGAAAAAAAAAAAAAAATCCGATGGTTTCATTTTTTATGTTGTGCTCTTTACTTTAACATGAAAATCACAAAGCGAGAACAAAAATTTGGATTATAAAAAAAAAAAAAATTATTTTTTATGATAAAAATAATTATGTATTAGATTTATTAACACATTTAATAAATTCATGTGGTTAATTATAAGCAAATTTACTTTAACATGAAAATCACAAAGCGAGAACAAAAATTTGGATTATAAAAAAAAAAAAAAATTATTTTTTATGATAAAAATAATTTTTTATTAGATTTATTAACACATTTAATAAATTCATGTGGTTAATTATAAGCAAATCGATAAATAAATAATGAATTTTGAATTTTTGAAAAAAAAAAAATCCGATGGTTTCATTTTTTATGTTGTGCTCTTTACTTTAACATGAAAATCACAAAGCGAGAACAAAAATTTGGATCATAAAAAAAAAAAATTTTATTTTTTATGATAAAAATAATTATGTATTAGATTTATTAACACATTTAATAAATTCATGTGGTTAATTATAAGCAAATCGATAAATAAATAATGAATTTTGAATTTTTGAAAAAAAAAAAATCCGATGGTTTCATTTTTTATGTTGTGCTCTTTACTTTAACATGAAAATCACAAAGCGAGAACAAAAATTTGGATTATAAAAAAAAAAAAATTTTATTTTTTATGATAAAAATAATTTTTTATTAGATTTATTAACACATTTAATAAATTCATGTGGTTAATTATAAGCAAATTACGTTGATAAATGATAAAAATAATTTTTTATTAGATTTATTAACACATTTAATAAATTCATGTGGTTAATTATAAGCAAATCGATAAATAAATAATGAATTTTGAATTTTTGAAAAAAAAAAAAAATCCGATGGTTTCATTTTTTATGTTGTGCTCTTTACTTTAACATGAAAATCACAAAGCGAGAACAAAAATTTGGATTATAAAAAAAAAAAAATTTATTTTTTATGATAAAAATAATTATGTATTAGATTTATTAACACATTTAATAAATTCATGTGGTTAATTATAAGCAAATTTACTTTAACATGAAAATCACAAAGCGAGAACAAAAATTTGGATTACAAAAAAAAAAAAAAATTTATTTTTTATGATAAAAATAATTTTTTATTAGATTTATTAACACATTTAATAAATTCATGTGGTTAATTATAAGCAAATCGATAAATAAATAATGAATTTTGAATTTTTGAAAAAAAAAAATCCGATGGTTTCATTTTTTATGTTGTGCTCTTTACTTTAACATGAAAATCACAAAGCGAGAACAAAAATTTGGATTATAAAAAAAAAAAATTTTATTTTTTATGATAAAAATAATTATGTATTAGATTTATTAACACATTTAATAAATTCATGTGGTTAATTATAAGCAAATCGATAAATAAATAATGAATTTTGAATTTTTGAAAAAAAAAAAATCCGATGGTTTCATTTTTTATGTTGTGCTCTTTACTTTAACATGAAAATCACAAAGCGAGAACAAAAATTTGGATTATAAAAAAAAAAAAATTTATTTTTTATGATAAAAATAATTATGTATCAGGAGTACAAATTGAAAATGCGGGATTTTTTTCTATTTTTGAACGTTTATTCTGAAAAAATGGTAACAAATGAATTATTCAAAGTATTGTCCATCGCTAGCCACAACTTTTTCCCATCTTTCTGGCAATTTACGGATACCGTCGCGAAAAAATTCGGCCGGCTTGGCTGCTATCCAGTCATCGACCCATTTTTGGGCTTCTTCGTAAGAATGGAAGCGCTGGTCAGCTAGGCCATGTGTCATCGATCGGAAAAGGTGGTAATCGGAAGGAGCAATGTCTGGGCTATACGGCGGGTGGGGTAAGACTTCCCATTTCAGCGTTTGTAGGTATGTTTTGACCGGCGCTGCAACATGTGGCCGAGCGTTGTCATGTTGCAAAATTACTTTGTCGTGTCTTTGCTCGTATTGTGGCCGTTTTTCTTTGAGTGCGCGGCTCAAACGCATCAATTGAGTTCGGTATAGTGCTCCTGTGATGGTTTCGTTCGATTTCAATAGCTCATAATACACCACACCCAGCTGGTCCCACCAAATACAGAGCATGAGCTTGGCGCCGTGAATATTTGGTTTGGCCGTCGATGATGATGCATGGCCGGGGTAACCATATGATTTTTTGCGCTTCGGGTTATCGTAACGGATCCACTTTTCATCACCAGTGACAATGCGATGCAAAAAACCCTTCCGTTTTTGCCGTTCGAGCAGCAGTTCGCATGCAAAAAAACGGCGCTCGACGTCTCTCGGCTTCAGCTCATACGGCACCCAATGTCCTTGCTTTTGGATCATTCCGAGGGCTTTTATACGATGGGAAATGGCTTGTTGTGTCACTCCCAATGAATCTGCGAGCTCTTGTTGAGTTTGACACGAGTCTTCATTGAGTATTGCCTCCAATTCAGCATTCTCAAACTTTTTCACTTGGCCCGGCCGCTCTTTGTCCTCAACGTCAAAATCACCACTTCTAAACCGCACAAACCATCTCTCGCACGTTGAAACCGATGGAACATGACTCGGATAAGTCTCGGAGACCAATCGATGTGCTTCAGCAGCACTTTTCTTCAAATTAAAGAAGTAAATTAAAACTTCCCGCAAATGCTGTTTTGTTGGCACGAAACTCGACATATTGAGAGCTCAAAAAAACTATGAATTTGACACTGCGACAAATTGACACATACTGAAAATTAAAGCTATAAGACGTAGCTTTGACATGAACATAGTCACAGTACTGCCTGATGCGTATAGCGTTAGTAACGCCATCTGTTATCAATCCCGCATTTTCAATTTGTACCCCTGATATTAGATTTATTAACACATTTAATAAATTCATGTGGTTAATTATAAGCAAATCGATAATAAATAATGAATTTTGAATTTTTCAAAAAAAAAAAAATCCGATGGATTCATTTTTTATGTTAAGAGATCATTTATGAATATAAAGCCAAATTGTAAACGACATAGTTACGGGTGGAGTAGTGTGAATAGGGAATATCAGCCATCATACTGATACCTAAAACATGCTTTAATCATAGATTGGTCGTATAAATAATAATAATGTTAAATGTAATATACGATCTTATTATGTTCACATATAAGTCAAAGTTGTATATAAAATGTAACATGTTTAAAATGAAACAAAAGATATTGACAACATAATTGCGACCTAACATAATATTCCTGTAGTCAACGACCATACCATGTTTACGTACCGGTTCTCGTCCGATCACCGAAGTCAAACAACATTGGGCATAGTTAGTACTTAGATGGTTGACTGCTTGGGAACACTATGTGTTGTTGGTATTTTTTCCATTTAAATCCGATGGTTTCATTTTTTATGTTGTGCTCTTTACTTTAACATGAAAATCACAAAGCGAGAACAAAAATTTGGATTATAAAAAAAAAATGTTTTTTATTTTTTATGATAAAAATAATTATGTATTAGATTTATTAACACATTTAATAAATTCATGTGGTTAATTATAAGCAAATTTACTTTAACATGAAAATCACAAAGCGAGAACAAAAATTTGGATTATAAAAAAAAAAAAAAATTATTTTTTATGATAAAAATAATTTTTTATTAGATTTATTAACACATTTAATAAATTCATGTGGTTAATTATAAGCAAATCGATAAATAAATAATGAATTTTGAATTTTTGAAAAAAAAAAAATCCGATGGTTTCATTTTTTATGTTGTGCTCTTTACTTTAACATGAAAATCACAAAGCGAGAACAAAAATTTGGATTATAAAAAAAAAAAATTTTATTTTTTATGATAAAAATAATTATGTATTAGATTTATTAACACATTTAATAAATTCATGTGGTTAATTATAAGCAAATCGATAAATAAATAATGAATTTTGAATTTTTGAAAAAAAAAAAAAAATCCGATGGTATCATTTTTTATGTTGTGCTCTTTACTTTAACATGAAAATCACAAAGCGAGAACAAAAATTTGGATTATAAAAAAAAAAAAATTTTATTTTTTATGATAAAAATAATTTTTTATTAGATTTATTAACACATTTAATAAATTCATGTGGTTAATTATAAGCAAATCGATAAATAAATAATGAATTTTGAATTTTTGAAAAAAAAAAAAAATCCGATGGTTTCATTTTTTATGTTGTGCTCTTTACTTTAACATGAAAATCACAAAGCGAGAACAAAAATTTGGATTATAAAAAAAAAAAAAAATTATTTTTTATGATAAAAATAATTATGTATTAGATTTATTAACACATTTAATAAATTCATGTGGTTAATTATAAGCAAATTTACTTTAACATGAAAATCACAAAGCGAGAACAAAAATTTGGATTATAAAAAAAAAAAAAATTTATTTTTTATGATAAAAATAATTTTTTATTAGATTTATTAACACATTTAATAAATTCATGTGGTTAATTATAAGAAAATCGATAAATAAATAATGAATTTTGAATTTTTCAAAAAAAAAAAAAATCCGATGGATTCATTTTTTATGTTAAGAGATCATTTATGAATATAAAGCCAAATTGTAAACGACATAGTTACGGGTGGAGTAGTGTGAATAGGGAATATCAGCCATCATACTGATACCTAAAACATGCTTTAATCATAGATTGGTCGTATAAATAATAATAATGTTAAATGTAATATACGATCTTATTATGTTCACATATAAGTCAAAGTTGTATATAAAATGTAACATGTTTAAAATGAAACAAAAGATATTGACATACATAATTGCGACCTAACATAATATTCCTGTAGTCAACGACCATACCATGTTTACGTACCGGTTCTCGTCCGATCACCGAAGTCAAACAACATTGGGCATAGTTAGTACTTAGATGGTTGACTGCTTGGGAACACTATGTGTTGTTGGTATTTTTTCCATTTAAATCCGAAGGTTTCATTTTTTATGTTGTGCTCTTTACTTTAACATGAAAATCACAAAGCGAGAACAGAAATTTGGATTATAAAAAAAAAATGTTTTTTATTTTTTATGATAAAAATAATTTTGTATTACATTTATTAACACATTTAATAAATTCAAGTGGTTAATTATAAGCAAATCGATAAATAAATAATGAATTTTGAATTTTTCAAAAAAAATAAAAAATCCGATGGTTTCATTTTTTATGTTGTGCTCTTTACTTTAACATGAAAATCACAAAGCGAGAACAAAAATTTGGATTATAAAAAAAAAAAAAAATTTATTTTTTATGATAAAAATAATTTTGTATTAGATTTATTAGCACATTTAATAAATTCATGTGGTTAATGGATTTCGAAAAAAAAAAAAAATTCGATGGTTTCATTTTTTATGTTGTGCTCTTTACTTTAACATGAAAATAACAAAGCGAGAACAAAAATTTGGATTATAAAAAAAAAAAAAAAATTATTTTTTATGATAAAAATAATTTTGTATTAGATTTATTAACACATTTAATAAATTCATGTGGTTAATTATAAGCAAATCGATAAATAAATAATGAATTTTGAATTTTTCAAAAAAAAAAAAAATCCTATGGTTTCATTTTTTATGTTGTGCTCTTTACTTTAACATGAAAATCACAAAGCGAGAACAAAAATTTGGATTATAAAAAAAAAAATTTTTTTATTTTTTATGATAAAAATAAATGTATGAAAATGTATGTATGAAAATCACAAAGCGAGAACAAAAATTTGGATTATAAAAAAAAAAAAAAATTTATTTTTTATGATAAAAATAATTTTGTATTAGATTTATTAACACATTAAAACAAAGCGAGAACAAAAATTTGTATTAAAAAAAAAAAAAAAATTTTGTTTTTTGATTTTGTTATTCGGTTGGTCTGTAAGTATATTGAGATGAGAAAAAAAAAATAAATTTAAAAATTTATTTTTTAATGAATTTCGAATCTTGATATTTTATTTGGTTAATGTGAGAATTTTGTATCAGTAAGAACAAAATTCCTATTCACATATAATTTGGAAATAGGAACAAATAAATATTTGCACCTTTAATGAAAAAAATTAAACGAATAAACCTAAGTTTATCATATGAATTGTATTGGTTTGAAATTAAATTTAATACGAAAAGTTATAAATTAGTTCATAAAATGATTACAATTTTATGAGCAAAATCATAATTTACATTCTGGTTGATCCTGCCAGTAGTTATATGCTTGTCTCAAAGATTAAGCCATGCATGTCTAAGTACACACTCTCGAACAGTGAAACCGCAAAAGGCTCAGTATATCAGTTATGATTTATTAGATCGTATACATAGTTACATGGATAACTGTGGTAATTCTAGAGCTAATACATGCACATAATCACGGACCGCAAGGAACGT
>CAUVYM010000661.1:17500-25000 GCA_963556165.1 Tipula helvola
TGCAACGAGGTTCGTACTTGCAACGTGGTTCGTACTTACAACGTGGTTCGTACTTGCAACTGGGTTCGTACTTACAACGTGGTTCGTACTTACAACGTGGTTCGTACTTGCAACTTGGTTCGCAAGAAACTAGCAAGAAATTTTTTTTTTTTTTTTTTAATGGAATAAGAAATTTTTTTTTTTTTTTTTTTAAATTTTTTTTAATTAGAATTGGAAATTTTTTTTTTTTTTTTTTAATCTTTTTTTTTTTTTTTTAATTTTTTTTTTTTTGAAATAGAAGAATTTTTTTTTTTTTTTTTTTTTTTTTTTTTTTTAAATAGAATAGGAAATTTTTTTTTTTTATTTTTTTTTTATTTTTTTTTTTAATAGAAGAGATTTTTTTTTTTTTTTTTTTTTTTTTAAATTTTTTTTTTTTTATTTTATTTTTTTTTTTAAATGGAATAGGAAATTTTTTTTTTTTTTTTTTTTAAATAGAATAGGAATTTTTTTTTTTTTTTTTTTTTTTTTTTTAATTTTTTTTTTTTTTAAATAGAATATTTTTTTTTTTTTTTTTCATTTAAATATTTTTATAAGTATAAAATTTACAATAAAATAAAATAAAACAATGTATGCAGTACTTGCAATTGGGTTAGTACTTGCAACTGGGTTAGTACTTGCAACTGTGTTAGTACTTGCAACTGGGTTAGTACTTGCAACGTGGTTCGTACTTACAACATGGTTCGTACTTGCAACGTGGTTCGTACTTGCAACGAGGTTCGTACTTGCAACGTGGTTCGTATTTACAACGTGGTTCGTACTTGCAACTGGGTTAGTACTTGTTTTTTTTTTTTAAATAGAAAAGGAAATTTTTTTTTTTTTTTTTTTTTGTAGTTTTTTTTTTTTTAAATAGAAGAGGAAATTTTTTTTTTTTTTTTTTTTTTTTTTTTTTTTTAATTTTTTTTTTTTTTGAAATAGAAGAAGAATTTTTTTTTTTTTTTTTTTTTTTTTTTTTTAATTTTTTTTTTTTTTTTAAAGAGGAAATTTTTTTTTTTTTTTTTTTTTTTTTTTTTTTCTAAATAGAATAGGAAATTTTTTTTTTTTTTTTTTTTTTTATTTTTTTTTTTAATAGAAGAGATTATAGGAAATTTTTTTTTTTTTTTTTTTTTTTTTTTTTTTTTAAATAGAATAGGAAATTTTTTTTTTTTTTTTTTTTTTTTAAATAGAATAAATTTTTTTTTTTTTTTTTTTTTTTATTTTTTTTTTTTTTTAATAGAAGAGGAGATTTTTTTTTTTTTTTTTTTTAAATTTTTTTTTTTATTTTTTTTTTAAATAGCATAGGAAATTTTTTTTTTTTTTTTTTTTTTTTTTTTTAATTTGTTGACGAGAGGAACCGCAGGTACGGACCCATGGTTCAATACTTGTTCGAGAGAACAGTGGTATGATGCAACGTCCGTTGGATTATGCCTGAACGCCTCTAAGGTCGTATCCAAGCTAGTCTGCAACAATAGAAATGGGGCATTAATTACATTGTTAGGCTTAAACTATTAACTAGAATTGTAGGTTTACCTATAATTCGATACTGTATGGTTAAATTGATGCCACTGAAATTGTTTAATCAAAGACGTCTATTAGCTATTATTATGCTTATAGAAGTTATCGATTAAATTCAATTAAATTATTGGTATTAACAATTTTTGAGCCCAGAATCAATTGCAAACGACATTGTTATCGGTGGAGGCGCTGTGAAGGGTAGAGCAGCCGTCATACTGCGATCCCTTTAGACTCATCCTCCTATCGAAGATTCGTTATATATAATATATAAAAATAATATTAAAACAAGATGAACTAAGTAGTAGAAAGTAGAATAAGATTGGTCGCAAAACAAGATGTTAATAATAAAACATTTATAATTTTGACGATGAAGACGTAATATGTATGTATTGTTAAGAAATGTCAAACATTTATTAATATTTCTTACATATAATTATATTTTTCAATATTAGAGAAAACTTAAGCTAATTCAAAGAAAATGATTTATTTTAAATATATCAATTATTTATAATCATTTATGAATATAAAGCCAAATTGTAAACGACATAGTTACGGGTAGAGTAGTGTGAATAGGGAATATCAGCCATCATACTGATCCCTAAAACATTCTCTAATCATAGATTGGTAGTATAAATAATATTAAGGTTAAATGTAATATACGATCTTATTATGTTCACATATAAGTCAAAGTTGTATATTAAATGTAACATGTTTTGACGATAAAGACAATATTTATGTATTGTTTATGTATGTAATTTTGACGATAAAGAATTAATATGTATGTATTGTTAAGAAATATCAAACTGTAACTTGTTAAAACTTCTTAAATACAATTATATTTTCAATATTAGAGAAAATAATTTATTTTATAGGTAATGTGTCAATTATTAATAATCATTTATGAATATAAAGCCAAATTGTAAACGACATAGTTACGGGTGGAGTAGTGTGAATAGGGAATATCAGCCATCATACTGATACCTAAAACATGCTCTAATCATAGATTGGTCGTATAAATAATAATAATGTTAAATGTAATATACGATCTTATTATGTTCACATATAAGTCAAAGTTGTATATAAAATGTAACATGTTTAAAATGAAACAAAAGATTTGACATACATAATTGCGACCTAACATAATATTCCTGTAGTCAACGACCATACCATGTTTACGTACCGGTTCTCGTCCGATCACCGAAGTCAAACAACATTGGGCATAGTTAGTACTTAGATGGTTGACTGCTTGGGAACACTATGTGTTGTTGGTATTTTTTCCATTTAAATCCGATGGTTTCATTTTTTATGTTGTGCTCTTTACTTTAACATGAAAATCACAAAGCGAGAACAAAAATTTGGATTATAAAAAAAAAATGTTTTTTATTTTTTATGATAAAAATAATTTTGTATTAGATTTATTAACACATTTAATAAATTCATATGGTTAATTATAAGCAAATCGATAAATAAATAATGAATTTTGAATTTTTCAAAAAAAAAAAAATCCGATGGTTTCATGATAAAAATAATTATGTATTAGATTTATTAACACATTTAATAAATTCATGTGGTTAATTATAAGCAAATCGATAATAAATAATGAATTTTGAATTTTTCAAAAAAAAAAAAAAAATCCGATGGTTTCATTTTTTATGTTGTGCTTACTTTAACATGAAAATCACAAAGCGAGAACAAAAATTTGGATTATAAAAAAAAAAAAAAATTTATTTTTTATGATAAAAATAATTTTGTATTAGATTTATTAACACATTTAATAAATTCATGTGGTTAATTATAAGCAAATCGATAAATAAATAGTGAATTTTGAATTTTTCAAAAAAAAAAAAAATCCGATGGTTTCATTTTTTATGTTGTGCTCTTTACTTTAACATGAAAATCACAAAGCGAGAACAAAAATTTGGATTATAAAAAAAAAAATTTTTTTATTTTTTATGATAAAAATAATTTTGTATTTGATTTATTAACACATTTAATAAATTCATGTGGTTAATTATAAGCAAATCGATAAATAAATAATGAATTTTGAATTTTTCAAAAAAAAAAAAATCCGATGGTTTCATTTTTTATGTTGTGCTCTTTACTTTAACATGAAAATCACAAAGCGAGAACAAAAATTTGGATTATAAAAAAAAAAAAATTTTATTTTTTATGATAAAAATAATTTTGTATTAGATTTATTAACACATTTAATAAATTCATGTGGTTAATTATAAGCAAATCGATAAATAAATAATGAATTTTGAATTTTTCAAAAAAAAAAAAAAATCCGATGGTATCATTTTTTATGTTGTGCTCTTTACTTTAACATGAAAATCACAAAGCGAGAACAAAAATTTGGATTATAAAAAAAAAAAAATTTTATTTTTTATGATAAAAATAATTTTTTATTAGATTTATTAACACATTTAATAAATTCATGTGGTTAATTATAAGCAAATCGATAAATAAATAATGAATTTTGAATTTTTGAAAAAAAAAAAAAATCCGATGGTTTCATTTTTTATGTTGTGCTCTTTACTTTAACATGAAAATCACAAAGCGAGAACAAAAATTTGGATTATAAAAAAAAAAAAAATTATTTTTTATGATAAAAATAATTATGTATTAGATTTATTAACACATTTAATAAATTCATGTGGTTAATTATAAGCAAATTTACTTTAACATGAAAATCACAAAGCGAGAACAAAAATTTGGATTATAAAAAAAAAAAAAAATTATTTTTTATGATAAAAATAATTTTTTATTAGATTTATTAACACATTTAATAAATTCATGTGGTTAATTATAAGCAAATCGATAAATAAATAATGAATTTTGAATTTTTGAAAAAAAAAAAATCCGATGGTTTCATTTTTTATGTTGTGCTCTTTACTTTAACATGAAAATTACAAAGCGAGAACAAAAATTTGGATTATAAAAAAAAAAAATTTTATTTTTTATGATAAAAATAATTATGTATTAGATTTATTAACACATTTAATAAATTCATGTGGTTAATTATAAGCAAATCGATAAATAAATAATGAATTTTGAATTTTTGAAAAAAAAAAAATCCGATGGTTTCATTTTTTATGTTGTGCTCTTTACTTTAACATGAAAATCACAAAGCGAGAACAAAAATTTGGATTATAAAAAAAAAAAAATTTTATTTTTTATGATAAAAATAATTTTTTATTAGATTTATTAACACATTTAATAAATTCATGTGGTTAATTATAAGCAAATTACGTTGATAAATGATAAAAATAATTTTTTATTAGATTTATTAACACATTTAATAAATTCATGTGGTTAATTATAAGCAAATCGATAAATAAATAATGAATTTTGAATTTTTGAAAAAAAAAAAAAAATCCGATGGTTTCATTTTTTATGTTGTGCTCTTTACTTTAACATGAAAATCACAAAGCGAGAACAAAAATTTGGATTATAAAAAAAAAAAAATTTATTTTTTATGATAAAAATAATTTTGTATTAGATTTATTAACACATTTAATAAATTCATGTGGTTAATTATAAGCAAATCGATAATAAATAATGAATTTTGAATTTTTGAAAAAAAAAAAAAATTCGATGGTTTCATTTTTTATGTTGTGCTCTTTACTTTAACATGAAAATAACAAAGCGAGAACAAAAATTTGGATTATAAAAAAAAAAAATTTTATTTTTTATGATAAAAATAATTATGTATTAGATTTATTAACACATTTAATAAATTCATGTGGTTAATTATAAGCAAATTTACTTTAACATGAAAATCACAAAGCGAGAACAAAAATTTGGATTACAAAAAAAAAAAAAAATTTATTTTTTATGATAAAAATAATTTTTTATTAGATTTATTAACACATTTAATAAATTCATGTGGTTAATTATAAGCAAATTTACTTTAACATGAAAATCACAAAGCGAGAACAAAAATTTGGATTACAAAAAAAAAAAAAAATTTATTTTTTATGATAAAAATAATTTTTTATTAGATTTATTAACACATTTAATAAATTCATGTGGTTAATTATAAGCAAATCGATAAATAAATAATGAATTTTGAATTTTTGAAAAAAAAAAAATCCGATGGTTTCATTTTTTATGTTGTGCTCTTTACTTTAACATGAAAATCACAAAGCGAGAACAAAAATTTGGATTATAAAAAAAAAAATTTTTATTTTTTATGATAAAAATAATTATGTATTAGATTTATTAACACATTTAATAAATTCATGTGGTTAATTATAAGCAAATCGATAAATAAATAATGAATTTTGAATTTTTGAAAAAAAAAAAAAAATCCGATGGTTTCATTTTTTATGTTGTGCTCTTTACTTTAACATGAAAATCACAAAGCGAGAACAAAAATTTGGATTATAAAAAAAAAAAAATTTATTTTTTATGATAAAAATAATTATGTATTAGATTTATTAACACATTTAATAAATTCATGTGGTTAATTATAAGCAAATTTACTTTAACATGAAAATCACAAAGCGAGAACAAAAATTTGGATTACAAAAAAAAAAAAAAATTTATTTTTTATGATAAAAATAATTTTTTATTAGATTTATTAACACATTTAATAAATTCATGTGGTTAATTATAAGCAAATCGATAATAAATAATGAATTTTGAATTTTTGAAAAAAAAAAAAAATTCGATGGTTTCATTTTTTATGTTGTGCTCTTTACTTTAACATGAAAATAACAAAGCGAGAACAAAAATTTGGATTATAAAAAAAAAAAATTTTATTTTTTATGATAAAAATAATTATGTATTAGATTTATTAACACATTTAATAAATTCATGTGGTTAATTATAAGCAAATTTACTTTAACATGAAAATCACAAAGCGAGAACAAAAATTTGGATTACAAAAAAAAAAAAAAATTTATTTTTTATGATAAAAATAATTTTTTATTAGATTTATTAACACATTTAATAAATTCATGTGGTTAATTATAAGCAAATTTACTTTAACATGAAAATCACAAAGCGAGAACAAAAATTTGGATTACAAAAAAAAAAAAAAATTTATTTTTTATGATAAAAATAATTTTTTATTAGATTTATTAACACATTTAATAAATTCATGTGGTTAATTATAAGCAAATCGATAAATAAATAATGAATTTTGAATTTTTGAAAAAAAAAAAATCCGATGGTTTCATTTTTTATGTTGTGCTCTTTACTTTAACATGAAAATCACAAAGCGAGAACAAAAATTTGGATTATAAAAAAAAAAATTTTTATTTTTTATGATAAAAATAATTATGTATTAGATTTATTAACACATTTAATAAATTCATGTGGTTAATTATAAGCAAATCGATAAATAAATAATGAATTTTGAATTTTTGAAAAAAAAAAAAAAATCCGATGGTTTCATTTTTTATGTTGTGCTCTTTACTTTAACATGAAAATCACAAAGCGAGAACAAAAATTTGGATTATAAAAAAAAAAAAATTTATTTTTTATGATAAAAATAATTATGTATTAGATTTATTAACACATTTAATAAATTCATGTGGTTAATTATAAGCAAATTTACTTTAACATGAAAATCACAAAGCGAGAACAAAAATTTGGATTACAAAAAAAAAAAAAATTTATTTTTTATGATAAAAATAATTTTTTATTAGATTTATTAACACATTTAATAAATTCATGTGGTTAATTATAAGCAAATCGATAATAAATAATGAATTTTGAATTTTTGAAAAAAAAAAAAAATTCGATGGTTTCATTTTTTATGTTGTGCTCTTTACTTTAACATGAAAATAACAAAGCGAGAACAAAAATTTGGATTATAAAAAAAAAAAATTTTATTTTTTATGATAAAAATAATTATGTATTAGATTTATTAACACATTTAATAAATTCATGTGGTTAATTATAAGCAAATTTACTTTAACATGAAAATCACAAAGCGAGAACAAAAATTTGGATTACAAA
>CAUVYM010000661.1:30000-35536 GCA_963556165.1 Tipula helvola
TGGTTAATTATAAGCAAATTTACTTTAACATGAAAATCACAAAGCGAGAACAAAAATTTGGATTATAAAAAAAAAAAAAAATTTATTTTTTATGATAAAAATAATTTTTTATTAGATTTATTAACACATTTAATAAATTCATGTGGTTAATTATAAGCAAATCGATAAATAAATAATGAATTTTGAATTTTTCAAAAAAAAAAAAAATCCGATGGATTCATTTTTTATGTTAAGAGATCATTTATGAATATAAAGCCAAATTGTAAACGACATAGTTACGGGTGGAGTAGTGTGAATAGGGAATATCAGCCATCATACTGATACCTAAAACATGCTTTAATCATAGATTGGTCGTATAAATAATAATAATGTTAAATGTAATATACGATCTTATTATGTTCACATATAAGTCAAAGTTGTATATAAAATGTAACATGTTTAAAATGAAACAAAAGATATTGACATACATAATTGCGACCTAACATAATATTCCTGTAGTCAACGACCATACCATGTTTACGTACCGGTTCTCGTCCGATCACCGAAGTCAAACAACATTGGGCATAGTTAGTACTTAGATGGTTGACTGCTTGGGAACACTATGTGTTGTTGGTATTTTTTCCATTTAAATCCGATGGTTTCATTTTTTATGTTGTGCTCTTTACTTTAACATGAAAATCACAAAGCGAGAACAAAAATTTGGATTATAAAAAAAAAAAAAAATTATTTTTTATGATAAAAATAATTTTTTATTAGATTTATTAACACATTTAATAAATTCATGTGGTTAATTATAAGCAAATCGATAAATAAATAATGAATTTTGAATTTTTGAAAAAAAAAAAATCCGATGGTTTCATTTTTTATGTTGTGCTCTTTACTTTAACATGAAAATCACAAAGCGAGAACAAAAATTTGGATTATAAAAAAAAAAAATTTTATTTTTTATGATAAAAATAATTATGTATTAGATTTATTAACACATTTAATAAATTCATGTGGTTAATTATAAGCAAATCGATAAATAAATAATGAATTTTGAATTTTTGAAAAAAAAAAAATCCGATGGTTTCATTTTTTATGTTGTGCTCTTTACTTTAACATGAAAATCACAAAGCGAGAACAAAAATTTGGATTATAAAAAAAAAAAAATTTATTTTTTATGATAAAAATAATTATGTATTAGATTTATTAACACATTTAATAAATTCATGTGGTTAATTATAAGCAAATTTACTTTAACATGAAAATCACAAAGCGAGAACAAAAATTTGGATTATAAAAAAAAAAAAAAATTATTTTTTATGATAAAAATAATTTTTTATTAGATTTATTAACACATTTAATAAATTCATGTGGTTAATTATAAGCAAATCGATAAATAAATAATGAATTTTGAATTTTTGAAAAAAAAAAAATCCGATGGTTTCATTTTTTATGTTGTGCTCTTTACTTTAACATGAAAATCACAAAGCGAGAACAAAAATTTGGATTATAAAAAAAAAAAATTTTATTTTTTATGATAAAAATAATTATGTATTAGATTTATTAACACATTTAATAAATTCATGTGGTTAATTATAAGCAAATCGATAAATAAATAATGAATTTTGAATTTTTGAAAAAAAAAAAAATCCGATGGTTTCATTTTTTATGTTGTGCTCTTTACTTTAACATGAAAATCACAAAGCGAGAACAAAAATTTGGATTATAAAAAAAAAAAAATTTATTTTTTATGATAAAAATAATTATGTATTAGATTTATTAACACATTTAATAAATTCATGTGGTTAATTATAAGCAAATCGATAATAAATAATGAATTTTGAATTTTTCAAAAAAAAAAAATCCGATGGATTCATTTTATATGTTAAGAGATCATTTATGAATATAAAGCCAAATTGTAAACGACATAGTTACGGGTGGAGTAGTGTGAATAGGGAATATCAGCCATCATACTGATACCTAAAACATGCTTTAATCATAGATTGGTCGTATAAATAATAATAATGTTAAATGTAATATACGATCTTATTATGTTCACATATAAGTCAAAGTTGTATATAAAATGTAACATGTTTAAAATGAAACAAAAGATATTGACAACATAATTGCGACCTAACATAATATTCCTGTAGTCAACGACCATACCATGTTTACGTACCGGTTCTCGTCCGATCACCGAAGTCAAACAACATTGGGCATAGTTAGTACTTAGATGGTTGACTGCTTGGGAACACTATGTGTTGTTGGTATTTTTTCCATTTAAATCCGATGGTTTCATTTTTTATGTTGTGCTCTTTACTTTAACATGAAAATCACAAAGCGAGAACAAAAATTTGGATTATAAAAAAAAAATGTTTTTTATTTTTTATGATAAAAATAATTTTGTATTAGATTTATTAACACATTTAATTTTATCTATTTTATAATATATTTATCTATAAATAATGAATTTTGAATTTTTCAAAAAAAAAAAAAATCCGATGGTTTCATTTTTTATGTTGTGCTCTTTACTTTAACATGAAAATCACAAAGCGAGAACAAAAATTTGGATTATAAAAAAAAAAAATTTTTTATTTTTTATGATAAAAATAATTATGTATTAGATTTATTAACACATTTAATAAATTCATGTGGTTAATTATAAGCAAATCGATAATAAATAATGAATTTTGAATTTTTGAAAAAAAAAAAAAAATCGATGGTTTCATTTTTTATGTTGTGCTCTTTACTTTAACATGAAAATAACAAAGCGAGAACAAAAATTTGGATTATAAAAAAAAAAAAAAAATTATTTTTTATGATAAAAATAATTTTGTGTTAGATTTATTAACACATTTAATAAATTCATGTGGTAAATTATAAGCAAATCGATAAATAAATAATGAATTTTGAATTTTTCAAAAAAAAAAAAAATCCGATGGTTTCATTTTTTATGTTGTGCTCTTTACTTTAACATGAAAATCACAAAGCGAGAACAAAAATTTGGATTATAAAAAAAAAATTTTTTTTATTTTTTATGATAAAAATAAATGTATGAAAATGTATGTATGAAAATCACAAAGCGAGAACAAAAATTTGGATTATAAAAAAAAAAAAAATTTTATTTTTTATGATAAAAATAATTTTGTTTATTCGTTGTTTATTGTTTATAATAATTATGTATTAGATTTATTAACACATTTAATAAATTCATGTGGTTAATTATAAGCAAATCGATAATAAATAATGAATTTTGAATTTTTGAAAAAAAAAAAAAATTCGATGGTTTCATTTTTTATGTTGTGCTCTTTACTTTAACATGAAAATAACAAAGCGAGAACAAAAATTTGGATTATAAAAAAAAAAAAAAAATTATTTTTTATGATAAAAATAATTTTGTATTAGATTTATTAACACATTTAATAAATTCATGTGGTAAATTATAAGCAAATCGATAAATAAATAATGAATTTTGAATTTTTCAAAAAAAAAAAAAATCCGATGGTTTCATTTTTTATGTTGTGCTCTTTACTGATCTGCCATCATACTGATACCTAAAACATGCTTTAATCATAGATTGGTCGTATAAATAATAATAATGTTAAATGTAATATACGATCTTATTATGTTCACATATAAGTCAAAGTTGTATATAAAATGTAACATGTTTAAAATGAAACAAAAGATATTGACATACATAATTGCGACCTAACATAATATTCCTGTAGTCAACGACCATACCATGTTTACGTACCGGTTCTCGTCCGATCACCGAAGTCAAACAACATTGGGCATAGTTAGTACTTAGATGGTTGACTGCTTGGGAACACTATGTGTTGTTGGTATTTTTTCCATTTAAATCCGATGGTTTCATTTTTTATGTTGTGCTCTTTACTTTAACATGAAAATCACAAAGCGAGAACAAAAATTTGGATTATAAAAAAAAAATGTTTTTTATTTTTTATGATAAAAATAATTTTGTATTAGATTTATTAACACATTTAATAAATTCAAGTGGTTAATTATAAGCAAATCGATAAATAAATAATGAATTTTGAATTTTTCAAAAAAAAAAAAAATCCGATGGTTTCATTTTTTATGTTGTGCTCTTTACTTTAACATGAAAATCACAAAGCGAGAACAAAAATTTGGATTATAAAAAAAAAAAAAATTTATTTTTTATGATAAAAATAATTTTGTATTAGATTTATTAGCACATTTAATAAATTCATGTGGTTAATGGATTTCGAAAAAAAAAAAAATTCGATGGTTTCATTTTTTATGTTGTGCTCTTTACTTTAACATGAAAATAACAAAGCGAGAACAAAAATTTGGATTATAAAAAAAAAAAAAAAAATATTTTTTATGATAAAAATAATTTTGTATTAGATTTATTAACACATTTAATAAATTCATGTGGTTAATTATAAGCAAATCGATAAATAAATAATGAATTTTGAATTTTTCAAAAAAAAAAAAAAATCCGATGGTTTCATTTTTTATGTTGTGCTCTTTACTTTAACATGAAAATCACAAAGCGAGAACAAAAATTTGGATTATAAAAAAAAAATTTTTTTTATTTTTTATGATAAAAATAAATGTATGAAAATGTATGTATGAAAATCACAAAGCGAGAACAAAAATTTGGATTATAAAAAAAAAAAAAAATTTATTTTTAATGATAAAAATAATTTTGTATTAGATTTATTAACACATTAAAACAAAGCGAGAACAAAAATTTGTATTAAAAAAAAAAAAAATTTTGTTTTTTGATTTTGTTATTCGGTTGGTCTGTAAGTATATTGAGATGAGAAAAAAAAAATAAATTTAAAAATTTATTTTTTAATGAATTTCGAATCTTGATATTTTATTTGGTTAATGTGAGAATTTTGTATCAGTAAGAACAAAATTCCTATTCACATATAATTTGGAAATAGGAACAAATAAATATTTGCACCTTTAATGAAAAAAATTAAACGAATAAACCTAAGTTTATCATATGAATTGTATTGGTTTGAAATTAAATTTAATACGAAAAGTTATAAATTAGTTCATAAAATGATTACAATTTTATGAGCAAAATCATAATTTACATTCTGGTTGATCCTGCCAGTAGTTATATGCTTGTCTCAAAGATTAAGCCATGCATGTCTAAGTACACACTCTCGAACAGTGAAACCGCAAAAGGCTCAGTATATCAGTTATGATTTATTAGATCGTATACATAGTTACATGGATAACTGTGGTAATTCTAGAGCTAATACATGCACATAATCACGGACCGCAAGGAACGTGTGCTTTTATTAGATTAAAATCAATCGATACATTAAGGTATATTTATATACTGTGTCGTTAATAAGATGAATCTGAATAACATGTAGATCGCATGGTCCAGTACCGGCGATAGATCTTTCAAATGTCTGCCCTATCAACTATTGATGGTAGTATCTAGGACTACCATGGTTGCAACGGGTAACGGGGAATCAGGGTTCGATTCCGGAGAGGGAGCCTGAGAAACGGCTACCACATCTAAGGAAGGCAGCAGGCGCGT
>CAUVYM010000662.1:0-34644 GCA_963556165.1 Tipula helvola
ATCAATATGACATTGTATCATGATGTGAATTGTGATCAAGCTGCTTGTATTGAAGATTGTTTAAAAATTGAATTCGTTCATTGATTCTCTTCATATTTATCTGGCACCAGTGATTAGGAAAATGTATATATTACGACAAGGTGTGTCCGGTAGCCGTTTTAAGAACTATTTATTCTGCCCTTGTGGAGTCGAAGTTGTCGAATGGACTAGTGTGTTTAGGTAGTACTTACTATGCTAGAATTTATCCTCTTATTATAATGCAAAAACATTTTATAAGAATTATCTTACCTGCTACACCGTGATAGGGGTCAAACAGAAAGAATAAACTGAGATAATTTTTTGCGGAACATATCGTGTACTAGGTGACATTAAACCATGGAGACTGCTTTTAATTATTTTTTTCATCAATATTAAAGTTATCAAATGGTTCAGAATACGAATATATCAATATACCTTTGTACGAACTTTTGATGGAATATTTACGGTTAGAACTACAACAGATTTTCCAGTGATTTGGAACGTTTAGCGTTAGGATTTGATTTGAGAACCATTCTTTAATTTATTTATTTACAAAATTTGAATGATAGGTATAACTTCATAATTCAACTTTCAAAAGCTAATCAGATCGATCTGACCAAACCTGACAACATTTGTGTGAAAATCTTGGGTGGTATGAGGATCCTCAAAATTATCCGCGCTATTGTCACCTAGCATAATTTGAGCTCTATTTGGCCCCTAGAGGTTATGTTGGCCCCAGCCCTCAATAAAAATTAAGAGGGTTGCAATTTAAAAAAAAAAAATTCCTCGAAATGACCTTGAAGATGAAAGTCTAGGTCACAACCAAGCTCACCATTAAATTCCTTGTTGAAAATTACCTAAGAATAAACCTTGCTCATTTTTTTTTTTTGACCGAACTCCGCGAGATTTTTAGAAGTTTCCATACTTTTCCTCACACTATATAGTAAACAAAAAAATTTCTCGTCAATAGACCAAAAGTAAAAGCAACATAAATAAATTATTTTGAATTCATGCATTCTTTGTCGGCCCCATTCGTAATATTTTAGTTTTTTTTTAATATTGTTGTTTCTTTCCAACCCAAGGAGCAATCTGAAAGCATAGTTTTAAAAAACGATAAAATTGGGTTCATAGTGGTTTTATTCTAACTAGTTATTTTAACACGGTATCTAAATGTTTTAAATTTGGATTATTCCAAATGAGTTATAAAGATTTTCTTGTATCCAAATTATAACTGTCTATCTAATTAGATTTTGTAAAATATATCTAAAACGAGTCCGAAAAGATTTCTGAAAACCATTATTATTACAAAAAAAAAAAAAATAAATAAAAATAAAAAAGGAAATGAAGTTTTTAGTGAATATAATTCGCTAAGTCAGTGTGTTCTGCTTGATACTTAATTGAGGATGGTAAGTAGTACAATCTGGGAATGTAACATTTTTTCTTCCACATCTGCTCATTAACACCAATATTTTGCTCTTCTTGGTTTACTACATTGTTCTTATGTGTACTTTCAAAGCAGTAACGCAAGTGAAAAACCAATGTGTTTCTTTGATTAGTAGAAGGTGCATCAGAAAATTATCTGATTTTGAATTTCTGTACTGCGTAGTAGCAGAATTTCCAGGCTTTTTCTGAGTTCTAAAATTATTCGGAATATACTGAGATTTGGTATTGCGATAACGGGATCCTAAATTGAGATTTTCTGAGACATTGTTTTGATGCTTATCAGAATACTTGTTTTCGACGAAGTTAACCTGTAGTTAAGTTTGTTTATATCGGCATTTAAACTGTTTTCCCTACAGCTTTATAGCTACTTGTATTTGATTTATTTGTTTCTACTTACCTCTATTGTTCCTAATTGAATTTGAATGATACTTCTAACATTTCTAATTCGACTTAAATTGATTTTTCGGCTTTATTATAGACAATATATTAGTAGTAATGACATTCACAGTATTTTCAATTTGGCAAATCAGAAAAATACAGAAGCCAATCACTCATAATATATCTAGTAGAAAAAAGTAAAAACATCATTGCCCTCCCTTTACTTTACCCCAGAGTCAATACAATTGTATCGACTCTCAAAAACGAGAACCCTCCTTGAGTTTGTAATGGGTGATGTGATGTAGGCTGTCGCTTATGAATGTGTTGAGATCCCTAATTTACAGTTGTGTGTATGTGTATCAAATGTAAATTGGCATGTCACCAAATGTTAACAGCAGCCACTAATTGTAACCGTTGGGCCGCCAGTTTTAAGGTGGGGATACCAACCAACGGAGATTAAAGATTTAATTCGCTGCCGCGTACTTGATGTAGATCAGGCCGGTAAATTTTGAATATTAAACACCAAGATTTATGATGTACTGACGACTTAACAATATATTGCGTATGAGCCGGTTTTTGTATTCCCAATTTAAAAAATATTTCTATACAATAAATTTACATTTTAATAGCCATCACCACTTGTATTATTATAGGCAATATTCCACCAATGTAGTTTGGTTAATACGCGGTCGCGTTTTATATTCGAAAATTAATCACTAAATATAGCGATGAAAAAATTCACTACAAAGACTTTTTTATTTCCAACTTAATTATAATGACATGTGTTGTCCTACGAGTCGTAAACGATCGAGAGTGTATTATTACGTCTAAATTTGAGACTTTGAAAACCAAAAAAATATGGACAGAATTTTTGTGACAAAGCAAAATTATATCTGCTGAATGATGTTTCAGTTGTGAATGTCGACAATACATGGTGGTGAAATATTTATTTTAATACAAATTAGTGAGTTAAATATCCTAGAGGCGTCATTACTATACCTAAACGAGCTATTTTAAAAACAATTATATTTAATAATCGAAATGGGTTGCATTTCGAACAATTGTGGAGATAAACGACTGAAAATGAATGATTTGAATGCGTAAATCGCCACACGTTCCATTATGTTGGTAGTTCGGTTTCGTACTGAAAAGTAAGGTTTACTCATCAAGTAGCTATGACCAAACTACAAAAATACAATTCTCGCTTAGTACCTTTAGTATCAAGCAGAACGTACTGACCGGTAGAGACCTGCACGGGCCGGGCCGGGATTTATTTATGTAAAAACCATATCGGGCGGGGCCCGGGCTTTTTGGTTTTAATAAAACATTTTCCGGCCCGGGCTCGGGCGTTTGTCATGCCGGTCTCGGGCTGAAAAGCTAGAATTGTAATACAAAAAATGAACTCGCGTGACTTTTCGAGTATTAATATTTTGTTCATTTTATCCAAATTGATAGAGAAAAATTTCTATAAATATTACAGTATGGCCGGGCCGGGCTTTTTTATATTTGAAGAATCGGGCCGGGCCAGGCCTTTATTGTAATTTCCATAAATTGGGCCGGGTCACCTCTTGGATTTTGCAGAGCGGGCCGGGCCCGGGCCAAGAAAATTTCATTTTGCAGGTCTCTACTGACCGGGAATGGGCAAGCCCTACTTAGTACCTTAAGTATCAAGCAGAACGTACTGACTTAGCGAATTATATTCACTAAAATCAAAAAAAGCCAAGGAGAATCATTTGTGTTTGTATTTATGCCAACACGAATGATTAAGAAAGAAGGGTTCCCTTTTTGGAAAGTCGATACATTTGTATCGACTCTGGGGTAAAGTAAAAGGAGGGTAATGATGTTTCTACTTTTGTATGTAATAAAGCCGAAAAATCAATTTGATTAACAGATAATTTTTTATGTTTTAACTTCTTAGTCTAATTCGACGTGAAATTTTTTAAATTTCTTAATTATGTGGTGGTTCTATTTTGCCCTTATTAATCTATTTTCGAGGTGCTTTAGAATATTGGATTTTATTTTTATTGCTAAGAAAAGCCTAATTACTTGAAATTTTATTCTAAACTTAAACACTGTTAGCAAAATTATCATTTATACTTTTGAGGTGGCATTCTAAGCCTTTACCTTTTAATTCATTTAGAACAATCGTTTTTTAACAAAAAAAAAAAAAAAATGATCGTATCACTATGCATATGGCTCTACTGGGTATTTAAACTTTTTATGTAGGCTCACACTTCTTCAGTACACGCACACTTTTCATTCATTTGTAGCTACACTTTGTGTGAAACACTTCACACCAGTGTAGAAAAGTTAAGTGTTACTTTTATATATTATAATTGACCTGAATATAATGGTTTAGTAAACAAAAAGCCTTGTGACAATGATGTAAGGCAACTTTTATTTATTTTGTTATGATAAAAATTAGTTGATTGGTTTTTACCCAAGAATGATGAGAAGAAATTTTTAATTCGCTTAGAGAAAATACGTACACTGAACGAAAGGGGCTCAAACCTCTACCAATATTCGATATATCAAACAAAAATCTGTTGATTGCACAAGTAAAATGCTAACTAGATCTAAAAGCGCTGAGAAAGGGAGTACCTCCCAATCATTACTAAACAATTTGACATTTTGGAAATAATCTCACTGGTAGCAAAATGAATAAACGAATAAATTGGGTGACTGCCAGCAAGTATTTTTTATTCTAATAGGTTGAGCTTTTAGGAAAAAAAGATGGTTGCAAAAGCTCTAGAAATTAATAAAAATTCTTTATTTTATGGCACTTCCTTATACCAAACTAAACAATCTGTTTATATATAAATGTGACCAAACTTATTTATTTTGATTTTGGTTTGCTCTGTACACAACAACCGAATTTATGTACAGATTAACCAAAAATCTCAAGAGAAAAGCATTTTGTAATTCATCAACAGTTTTTTCTTTGTTTTAATAAATAATAAATTTTATTTACTTATTTACATCTTATAGGAGCGGAAACAAAAATAAATTATCTCCTCTTCTAAAATCATACACACACTCACATATAAAACAAAACTTTTTGAGAGATTTTCCACTGTTGACATAAATCATTGAAGTAATTTGTTGTTTTTTTGGTTCGTTTTCATGCTTTTGTTCACCATTCTTATTTATTTACATTGTACGTAACTCATAATAAGGTTTGTTGATGCTAATAATCAAATTTAACGAAAATAAAAGCTTTTTTGTTTTTTGGTACGAGAAAAGTTATTTTAACAAAACTTTTCGTTTTGGTTTTAAATTCGTTTAACTTTCTATTGGGCTAAATATATAGTAGGAAGAATATTTTCCACTATTTTCTTTTGTCTTTAAGATTATAATTAAAAGCTTTTATGAGGACGCAGATTAAGGCATCATAAAATACTATACTATGCTAGAACTGTGAAAATTGCTTAACAATCAATTATAATTAAATCAATTGTTTAAAAGCCTTTTTCGGTTTAATTATAAAAGAAAATAACTAATACAAGTACATACATCATAAATAAGCTTTTGTTTTGTGCTCATATACTATGTCTTCCTTTTTAAGTTTATCCACTTCAAGTAAATATTTCGAGATGATGTATTATGATTTATTTATTGTACGATAAATCTCTGTGTGTTGTATGTTTATGCCAGTATACTATTTACCGAATAAAAATAACTGTACAACAAAAAAAAAACCGGTCGAAGAATGAAAATGGAAAAACAGATTTTTTTTATTTTTGCTTCTGCATTTCAAAGCCGAAGGTTATTATTTATTCAAATGTAAAGAATAAAACGTAAGGTTAACAAAAAATTTTTTTTTTGTTTGGTATAATGAAGAAAATTAAATTTGCTTTGGGAGATTTTAAAAGTTAATTGGGTGGATTGGTAATATACTTTCGCGCTCTGATGGAATTGAATTTGCGTATGTGCTATATGGATCTAGCAGAATTATCATAATTACGTCATACACAATTTCGGAAAATTATATTTACAATATTTCATCATAAATTATATCGTCTAATAATATTATGTTAATGGCTTATTCAAGGCAAATGTGTACATATTTATCGATTTTATTAATGTTTTGGAATAATAAGTCGGAAAATATTTTTCTAAGAAATTGGCAAACGTAATAAAATGTTAATGATTTTGAATGTAGATAAACAAAGTTGTATGCTCTTATTGGAAAATAATTAGGTCATGTCTTATTACCGTACAAACCAATTTTATAATTAAGTTAGAAATAAGATACCAAAAATTATAAATAAGGCGTCAAAATCACCCACTCGTAAGCCTTGGAAATTTTGCTATGATATTTTCATAGAATATTCCACTGGTGGTGTCAAGTTCTGATCAAAACAAAATGAGAGTTCTATGTGGGAAATCTGGAAACATTTTAATTTCCAAAAAAATGTTGATTCATTTATTTAGTAATATTTACTATTTGCACAAGATTGATAATCTATACTATAATTCTTAAAGTTTGTCCGGATTTCCGTCCCTTAAACTCCTCCTAGGCGGAGCGTGCTATATGGTAGTCTTGGACAATTTGGAAAGGTCTCCTGATTTCTAGGTCAACTCAACAATTTTCAGCTCTTCAAGTTGAGTCCTTTAGGAGTTACGGACATTTGAATTTTCTAAGAGTATTATTGAATTTTGACGTTCAATTTTAATTTTTAAAAAAGCAAATCGTAGTAGGTATATAGCTTGCGCTTTTTAAAAAATGAACAGGTTACTATGATACGGTGAACGGAATTGTCTGTTTTTATTTGACATGAATTTTCAAATGCAAAACACATTTTAGTGAAGCAGTATTAAAGTCATTAAAAATAAAATAAGAAAAAACGAAAAATGCCCAGAAAGCGACGTGCCGTGTTTAATCCAACCCGTATTGATACGAAAAAGAAGAAAGTATCACGCGAAAATGCTCAGAAGTTCTGAAAGAAAAAGAGCTTAAAGCAGATAGACGTAGAAAACAAACCTCATTCCAAAACGAAACTTTTGAAGAAAAGTTTGACCATCTTGAAGCAAGTCACGGCAAATCGAAACACCTGATGTAACTCATATTCACCTACAAATACAAAGGTAGCGACAAAGAAAAATGAGAGCTCACAACTGGCTTTACCTGAATGAAGAAGCATTTCATTATGATCCGTCATTGGAATACATGAATTTTCCGCAAGTTCTTATTAGTAAGATGGACAATAAGTGTAATTTATGTGGAGCACTCAAATTTAAAGGAGAAACACCCGGTTTATGTTGTTCCAACGGAAAGGTCAAGTTGCCCAAGTACGTCTCAATCTTATACGGAAATACAATTCAAGCTTGCAGATGACTTCTTCTGGTACATCCGTGCCAATAAATAAAAACAAAGGGTTCATGCCAGCTTTCTCCATACAAAGGCGGTTCACTTATTCCACTGCCTCACGAAGATGCGAAAGTCCTACAGATTTACTTTTTGAGTGAGGAAGAAGCAGAAGCTCAACGTCGTTGTTCCATTAAACCTGGGATCGATTCAAAACTGCATTAGACGATAATCTACAAGATGACATGAAAATAGTGATCAAAGCTGATAAAAAACCTCACGCAGGACATGCCAGAGTTTTCAATGAACCAACAGTTAATGAAGTTGCCATTATCGACTTCGAAAACAAAGATGTTGTCTTGAGAAGCAATGAGCTTAAGAGAATCAGCGAAACGCGCATCCGCTCATGTTTCAAAGAGGTGAAGACGGTTATGCAATAAACATTAGCCAAGTTATTCCTGGAACAAATAATACTGTCAGCAAAACTATATCAGAGCCATGTCTTACTATACTCTTATCGTTTAATGGTGAGACAAAATCAAATAAATCATCTTTTACTCTACCGGCAACTACTTCATCAGTATCTGGTGAATATGTATGCGAAAATGGAACATGAACGGCTGCTCTACATTCGCCTCACCCAAAAGAAACTTCGTGTCGATGAGTATATTCACTTAAAGTATACAGCAGCAAATGATGGAGTTACTACAAATCACGGAAAGCTGGTGATACTTCCTTCAACATACACAGGGTCCGACATGGAGGCAAGCCATCTCTTTACTTACACATTCAATCCGAATTACCAGGAAATGCAGGAAAATTTAATTAACGGCCAATTAAGAACGGACCGTCACGATTTGGTTGCAACAATTTTCCGACAAAAGGTAATTAAATTTGTAGATACGCTTATTAAAGGTGAAGTCTTCGGAACCGTCAAGTACTGGTTTTACTCAATTGAATGGCAAAAGAGAGGTTTGCCACACGCTCATATTTTAATATGGTTATAGAAAGAATTACCGATAAAACTTACCGATAAAAACCTACACGATGTCGTTATTAAAACATGGTGCACGGCCCGTGTGGTTCGTTGAATCCAAAGTCACCATACATTAAGGATGGAAAGTACACAAAGATGTTTCCGCGACCACTGATAAGCAAACAGCCAGTAATGGTTATCCGCACTACCGTCGCCGTAAGCCTGAAGATGGTGGATTTACAGCATACGTTAAATTAAAGTTAGGGCGTGAAACTCAAGACGTTGAGCTTGAAAATAGCTGGACTGTACCCTTGAGTCCATTACTATTGAAGATGTTTGATGCCCATATATATTGACGTTGAGTGTTGCAACTCAGTGAAATCGATCAAGTAAATTCTCAAATATGTACACAAGGGCTCTGATCAAGGTGTGTTTACCGCTCAATCCCGTGACAATAGTGTGGATAAAATAGCTAAATAACAAGCAGGCCGGTATATAAGTAGTAATGAAGCTGTGTGGCGTACTTTTGTATTTCCAATTGACGAACGCTA
Organism: Tipula helvola; assembly: GCA_963556165.1. NCBI lineage: Eukaryota > Metazoa > Arthropoda > Insecta > Diptera > Tipulidae > Tipula > Tipula helvola. The sequence goes on from CAUVYM010000662.1 coordinate 8,675, forward strand.
CCCAACTGTGGTGCACCTTGATGTACATTTGGAGAATGGCCAGAGAGTTTACTTTAATGAAAACAATCTAGAAGACCTCCTATCAAACCCACCAAAAACTACTTTAACAGAATTCTTTAAACTGTGCAAAAGAGACGACTTTGCAGAGGCATTGCTATATTTTGAAGTGCCGCAATATTTTTTTACGTGGGACAAATCGAAGAAGGTCTTCAATCTTCGCAAACAAGGCTCAATTGCAGAAGGCGTCCATTTGAGGAACTTAGAATGTTACTACATACGAATGCTTCTTCATAAGATCAAGGGACCTGCCAGTTTTAATGATTTACGGACCGTAAAGGAGATTTATGTGAGACATATCACGCTGCATGTTTGGCTATGAGGGCTCTTAGAGAATGACAACCAGTGGGATGAGTCATTGAATGAAGTGAAAGAATCAAATTCACATTCAAAAATTCGAACTCGTTTTGCTATTTTCCTCTCATGCTGCGAGGTGTCCAAATATCCAATCCAAAAGCTTTGTGGAAAAAATACAAGGACTGCATGTCTGAAGATATTCATGCGACATTTGCAACGAGAAAATCCCAACCTGAACTTAGATTTCATAGATGAAATCTACAACGAAGCACTTATAATGATCGAAGACAAAGTTATTGATATGTCAGGAAAACTTTTATCAGCATTTGGAATTCCAAGCCCATCACGTAAGACAACAGACAGCTTGAATAGAGAGATGTTGCATGAGCTTTCATATGACAATGACAAAATGAACAGATACGTCGAAATAAATGAACCACTTATGAATGCAGAGGCAAAACTTTCCCAGAGGAGAAGAGAAAATTGCACTCGCAATGGCCTCTTTCAGGCATCGCTTCTACTCTGATGGCTGGTGGTCGGACAGCTCATGCTACACTATCGCTTCCAATTGACCGCATGCACAACGAGACGCCAGTATGCGGAATTAAGAAAGAAACTGGAAAAGCGGAGGTATTAAAAGAATGTAAGGCGATTTTATGGGATGAAGTAGCAATGATGCATAATACACATGGATTGGAAGCTTTAAATCGATCACTGCAAGACATTCGCGAAAATAATAACATTATGGGTGGATTGTTAGTTATCCTTGCTAGAGATTTTCGTCAAACACTGCCAGCCATTCCTAGAGTTTATACACAGGTGTTGAAGGATTGACTTTGGTAAACTATACTTCACTGATAATGTTTAAACGTTCAATAAATATAAATTATATTTCAAAATTATTACATTTAGTTTTATTTAAGGTAACGATACTAAAAATAAACCTGAACGAAGCCGGGTACGATACTAGTCTTCTAATAAAAAATCCATCAAATACAGCTATTTATCCCATCCTAAATTAACCTTTCCAGTAAATGACTACAAATTTTGCGTAAAATCAGTGTTGTGTATAACAAGTATATCAAGAATGAATTAATTTACAATAAGTTCAATCAAATCACAAGAATACGTTACCACGTGGAAAATTGCTTACAAGAAAAAAGCCTCCCAAAAAGTGTTGTTAAACATTACTTTATTACAAACGTGGCGGATTTAGATCGGAGTGAAGTATATGCCAAAATATGGTGTGTTACACAAGTATTTCAATTTTCACTCAACAGATTTTTAGTAATGGTTTTATTTTAACGATATTGTCATATTTAGACGGAAAGCCGAAGAGAAGCATCTAAGTAACATGAAGCAACTATTTTCCAAACCATACGACTAAACATTTAAAGTGATATATCCGGTAAATGATTCAATTAAAGTGATTTGCCAATCGTTATCCCTAGAAAAGTATCAGGTCAAATTTCATATGCCCACAAAAGTTAAATGTTTTGTTAAAATTTAACCTTTGACGGTCATGTCTGGAAAGTAATTCAATTAGAATGCCTTGCTAATTGTTACCGCTAGAAAAAGTCAAGTTTGATGTGGGAGCCTGAGAAATTCGCTTGGATGAAACGGTTTAAATACAATTTAAAATTTGGTTGAAATTCAACATTTAAGATGTCATGGAATTGTTTTCCCTAGGAAAGTATTAGATCAAGTTTCGTATGGGGAGCCTGAGAAAATTTGTTTGAATGATATGGCCATATATGTATAACAGTTAAATTTAGAAATTAATTTCCTCCAATATATATTTCATCCAAATTTAAATGATGTTGATGGCTTATATTTGGTTCAAGGACGTCTATTATGAATATCACAAGTTTTTATAAATCTTTAAGTGATCTACATTCAAAATTTAGAATAGGGTCGAAAGACGGAATGTAAAATAGGCCGAACGCCGAAAAGCGAAATGGCGAAAGGCCGAATGTGTCGAAAGGCCGAATGTGCCGAAAGGCCGAATATCGAAAAGCCGATTGTGTCGAAAGCCCGAATGTCGAAATTCTATTTGTGTGAAAATTGATTTTAATTTTTCGGGTTGGCTACCTTATCTAGAAAAAAACTATACAGAAACTGAAAACCCCGAAAAAAAATCTAGAAAACTAAAATCCGGAAACAAAAACCTTCAGAAACACAAAAATCCAAAATAAAAACTAAAATCCTGAAACACAATTATCAAAGTGCGGACTAAATTAAAATTTATAAAATGTGGGATCACTACATTTGCGTGAAAAAAAAATTCAGAAATTTTAAAATCTAGAATAGTTAAAAAGTAAAAATCCAGAAAAATAAAATCCCGAAAAAAAATCACTAGCAATTACCGGAAAAGCCATCCAGAAAAAAATCCAGAAAAAATATTTTGTTTAAAATAAATTTGTTTTGCAAGATAATTTTTCCAGTGAACGTAAGGCGCTTGAAATAATCTGGAGGTTAAATTCCTGCGTTAACTGAATTTTGTAAGCGTGCATACTAAAATCTGTTGCTAAAATTCGTAATGTAGTTCTAGAGAGGTTAAATTGCTGCGAACGACGACGTATTGGTGTGCTGGGGCTGTCGGTCACATTTTCACGTATGCCAACAATTTTTGCAGCTAAACGGACTGTACAAACTCGCAACAATAATTTAACATGTAAAGTTTTGTTATTGTTGTTAGTGTCGACGGACAAATTTTCGTTACATCAATTTTACTACCCATTCTGAAATGCTGTATACGTGGTTTTAAAGTCTCACTTCAAAAAAATTAGAAAATTGTTTAGACAAATTTTAAATGAAAATAAACCTTAGCGAACGAGAGCTTTTTTTGTAATACTAGCCTATAGGACGACAGAAAGTTAGAAGAAATACTGGATTACATGAAGTTTTTGAATATGGCCAATATGGAACTTGGCTATTCCTTAACCGATAGTGATGCAATTCGACATATCCGATGGAAATTAGAATCCCATTTGACTAACTATGGTCGCTTTTAGTGAAATTTGACATGGCCGATGGAAATGGGATTTTAAAATGATTTTAAATGAAGTCCATGTCGAATTTAATCATAATCAGTAAAGGAGTAGAACCAGTAGAACTTTATCCAAATATCATTTTGGAATGCCATTTCCATCGCGAATGGCAAATTTCACTAAAATCGGTTTAAAAATAGCTAAGTTCCATCTTAGTTGTAGTTGACCATATTCCAGAACTTTATACAAAAATCATTTTGGAATTCCATTTCCAACGCACTTATTAAATTTCTCCTTAATCGGTTAAAGAATAAACAAGTTCCATCCTAATTCGCCAGATTCCAACAATTCCGAAAAAATCATTTCAGGATCTCTTTTCCAAGAAGCATGTCAAATTGTATGTCCGGTTTGTTCGGAACCGGTTAATAGCCATGACCTACTTCACATGTCCTCTTATAGAGGCCTTACGTTTTCTATGGCATAATTGATTTGTCCTCTCAGCGAGGCCTTTCTTCTGTTAAGGGTTAATATTAAGTGCAGCGTGTTTTAGGTATGTACGGTCGCACCGATATGATCGAAGTGGTTCTAAATACGTATTTAGATTAAAAAACATTTTTACAAAACAAGAGTACGGTATTTTTTCTAACGCTTTTAATCTCGGTCGGTTTGTCATTTTAGCATTTCTTCTGCTATGTTTTCCGAAATCAGTTGTTCGTTGACCGTAAAACGCAGTTCCTTCCTCTCTGTTTCCACAGTGTTGTTTCTTTTATGAGAACACTCGAATATGACGTGTTTGGTTTTTTTTATCTCCTTGAACATTGGACAGAGGGGTGTATCGTCATGTTTGAAACGATACAAGTAGCTCCAACAACCCTTCTTTGAGATATTCTAGCGTTCTCGCTGTATTCAACTGTAGAGCTCCGCACCTTGGATTCATAAATGTATTTCTTTTTATCCGGAAGGATGTCAAAAGGCATCATTCCAGCACAGGCAACTTCATCTGAGGATGTTCTATACGCGCTGATATATGGCTCTGCCAAAATTACTGTAGAACTGAGCTTACCACCCTTGCTAGGAGATGTCTTCTGTTGTTTCTTGGGTCTCCAATATTCGGTAGCTTATTGCCACGTGTAGTCTGTGTGGCTCTTAAAATCCAGTTTATCGTGGAATACTTGATCACTTCTTGGGACTTGATGACATGGTTCCCAACCTAGAATGTTACCGTTTAACTTACTTTACGGCCTCCGTTTTGGGTTCTGCTATCTCCAGCCCAACGGATTCCTGCCAGTCCATAACTAATGATATCGCTTCTTGGGCAAACACCTCAAAGATACATCTCAAATTCGTGAAGATATTTGGAGGTCACCACACAACTGTCGCGATATGTTTTGCAAATCATATTACGTTTGCTCCAGTTGAAATTTGTAGTTTAACGACGTCATTGTACATTACGTTCAATAAGATTGATCTTAAAAGGGACAGGGTCCTTTAACTGCGAAAACCGAACTAATTGGATGGATTATGGCGGTAAACTAAGAGCGGTTTTAAAACTACTAGACTAATTTTCCGCAATTGTGGAAACTTTAGAGATCTCCGTTTAGTGTGAATGAGTGGGGTGAATTTTTTTTATTCTAAATACTTTCTTCGGGTATCGATGCTACCCTTACTAACCAAATCAGAATAATTCCAATCTTTAATGCTTTTACTATCATTCAAATAATTTCCGAAATTGTGTCCGGTTGAACGAAGCTTCCAACAAAACTAGAAAAATAACATGACGGGGCATACAATTATTATTATTTATTTTTATTTATTTCATTACAAAAATTATAACTATATCACAAATACATATAATTACGAAAAAAATGAAATAAATAAGGAAGTGCCTTTTGACCCACAAGGTCAGTAGCAGGTAGGGTTCCCAACTATTCGTTTTCCAAAGAAAGAACATTTAAAAAAATTTTAATTAACTAAAATACTTAGGCTAGGTTTCTCAAAATAAGGGTAATCTCCAGTTAAATAAAATTTCCTCTCTTTCTTCTTTTATGAAATTTTTTTTTAGACATATTTGACCTGGCGGATCTCAATGAGATGGACGTCAGGTGTATTCAACATTTCGTTGTAAGCTCTGGATGGTTCCATGAGTAGAGCCGAGAAAAATTTTATGTGGTATGGCAACGGACCAATTTGTGTCTATTTGTGCCAGTCTCGTAGGACAGCCACCCTAACCTATTTGTCTTTCAGTCAAATATTTATCTTTCCAGTTACAAAATTCATTTGAAAAAGAAATAAAACTTTGTTTGCATTGAATTTATATTATTAAACTTCAGAAAAAAAGAAAGAGAGGAACTATTATTTACTGGTGATTGGTCTTTTTTTGTGAAACCGAGCATAATCTATTTAAATAACATAAACAACATAAATTAAACGCGGTTTCACAACAATTCCCTTAGTAGAAAAATTTGTAAACCCTTTTTTTTTTGTTGGCTATCAACTGAAAACTTCTTTTCGATTATTCATGAAGAGTGGCAGTGCATTCACAATGAAAAAACTTTTTGCTTTTGACTTTATATGAATTTACAACATAATGAACAAAAAGTTTTGTTCGTTATGTGATCATCATTGTCCTTACCTTATAAATAGTTGGGTAGTATTTAGATTCCTTACCTAGCAAAAAAAAAAATGAGAGTAAAAATCCCGAAAAGAAAAAAGTACAGACACAAAATAATTCAGAACAAAAGAAATCCAGAAAATTTAAATCTAGAAACACAGTAATCAAAGTGTGGGCCCAAGTTAAAATTAAAATTTATAAAATGTCTATAAAATTTGAGTTTTAAGAATTTAATACTTTTAGAACTTTTAATATTTGTCGTAATGAAAATTTCTTCGTCAACTTTGCAGGCACAGTTCAAAGGAATTGTGTCCCTACTATCACTTCCACTGATAGTTCTACATAAAATTCGTTGGGTTAGTATGATATCGATGAATGTATTGGAGCGAATCACGGATTTGTATCAAATTGGTTATTGCTTCGCAAGCCTTGCAGAAATCATCAAAGGAATAGTATCGCTTTTACTGATATCCCAAATGTTTCAAGTGGTGATAAAGGTCTAAAAATGCATATAAAATTGATTTTTTTTATTTATTTTAATCAAAATAATTTTTCTGGATTTATTTTTTGGCAATTTCTGGATTTTTTTGGGGGATTTATTTTTGGATTTTAAACTTTTCAATTATTCTGCATTTTAAAATTTCTGTATTTTTTTCACGCATAAGTAGTGATCCCCTTTTATTTAAATTGGAATTATCTAGTCTTGATAAAACTAGTTCGAAATTTCTGAAAGATATTATTTGATAACGATAAATCATAACGAAAATCCAAAAATCAACGAAATTAAATCTTTTTTCTAAATTTTATAGAGATTTCTGTTACAAATTATTCAAGTCCTTATTGGTCCAGTGTTTTGCTAGTGTCTTGGATTTTTAAACTTTTTCTTTACTTTGTAACCATAAAATCTATTTTCTAACTGATTATCGTCCCGCAATTTATCCATTATGTTAAATATGCCCATAGCTATCTTTGGCTAAAATTATTGCGGGATGCTTAATATATTTTTGTAACTAACACCCAAAACTAAATAACAAAGAATATAATTAAACGGAAAAAGGACATTTCCACAAAATAAAGGACATTTTAGCTCACAGAAAGCGGAAAGGACAAATTTCACAAAAGAAGGACTATCCTTCCCAGAAAAGGACGGTTGGGAACCCTAGTAGCAGGCATCCCTTTAGCTAATAATAATAAAATACAATAATTGGAATAATAATATGTAGTTAAAAAATACTACACAATACAACCAATACGATGTAAATAATCATATAACACAAAATAATTTAAGCAATTTAAAAAGATTTGTTATAAAAACATCAAAAAAAAAATCTGATTTAAATTATTGAACCCCTCATTTCAAAGAAAACATCATTCCCTATTTATGCAAAAACTTACCTCTCCTCAAATAACTAGCATACAAAATTATAAGTGAAAAATTAAATAATGATTCTAAACCAAAAATCAATATTACTAAATTGGACCAGCCAAACTGTCAAACTTGCCAGGAATTTAGATTTAGAATTCAAGCTACTTAGCTAGTATTTTATTGATATTTCAAGCTGAAGAGTAATATGAATCGAAAGAACTGTTTATATTTTAAAGTCGGTTCGGAATTTTACAAGGAAATTACAGGCATTCAATTCACCAAAGAGATGTAGGGATAATCTATTTTAGAAAATGTTTTAATTATGCCCAGTAGCCACTATTTTTTACTTTACCGCGCCCCATCCTACCTTTGCTTTTTTAATAAGCATACATATAAGCGTTATGTACTTTAATCAAAATTAATAAAAGTTTTTTTTTTTTCATAAAATCTATTCAGTTGTGCTTCTAAGTAATTACAATACCTAGCAAAAAAAAAATGCTAACCACAATTTCTAATTTTCTTGAAAGCTTTCTTTTTTATTTCATGTAAAAACTATGTAATGTTCAAGAGTAAATGAAAATTCTACGAATTTAATGAAAATCTCTTTGATTATCTTATAAAGAAAGGTGTTAAATGTATTTAAAATATTTTAGTCTAATGATATACTTTGAAAGATGTTAAACAGATATCTTATCAAGTAGTTTTATGTAAGTTTATTCTGTAAATTTAGCTAGTATATACAATAATTGGCAGAAGAAGAAGCTAACATTTTTTATAAATTTCTTTTTAGTGTAACTTTCTTTGAAAAAAAAACTTTCAAAGTTTAAAAAGAAACGTTATACAATATAATTAATAAAACCACTAAAAGTGTTTATGATATCGTATTTAGCTTTTACAATTAAAAAATAAGAAATGAGCACTAAGAAGAACTTGTATGGTTTTTTAGGGAAAACGTCGAAATTCAATATTTACTTATATGATCGATTTAAATCTAAATTATTTTAAAGTTTTTTTTAATAAAAGATCTTGTCGAACTGTATGGTCAAAGCAAACTTGATTATACAAAGCCATAGTCTAAAAAACGAAGCTTTTATAAGGGAATTAGAAACGAGGAGAAAATCAAAATTTCCTTAGTAAAACCAAAGCCTACTTAATAAATAAAGCCTCCATGATATCGATATTTTTTTCAAAGCTTTTTTTATGGTAACAAAAAATCCAAAAAAAAATGTTTATTTCATAGTTTTTGTATGGAGAGACATGGACCTCAGTTTATTCAAAATATATTAATGAAAATTGACTCGGAATTAATTTTATTTTAATTCAATTTCATCTCTAAACTACCGTTTCCACCTGACTTGGAGGATTTTTCCGTGAGCTTTTCCAATTTACGATAATAATGATAACAAAATAAGATATTTTTTATTTAAAAAAGCTTAAAAATAGAGTACATATATGTAAAAAAGAGACAGACATATAAAGGGAAAGGCATGATATTTACAATACTAAACATAACAAACAATATGGAAACACGGTTAATATACGGAAAATGAAGCAAACCTATAATATGAAGCATTTTATCAGATGCAGTAAATAAAAAGAAAACAAAAAGTATGAAAACAAATATTGTTGATTTAAAATTTTCAAAATATATATTTAATTGTTACATATTTATTTGTACATTAAAATATTTTTGTCAAATTATTATTATTGACGATTTCCAGCCAGGAATAATGAAATAAAATATCTTGTTATGTATCTGGAAAAGCTTAAAATGAGTACACAAATATAAAAAAGAGATAAACATATTATGAAAAATAAAATGGCGCCCGCACGGCATTTACAAATAAACATTAATGAAGTATGATGAGAAGATGACAAACAAAAAAACAACAACAAATTATGAAAATAAAATTTTTATTTAAAGATTTTTTTCGAATTTATAATTTAAAAAATGATTAGGCATCGTTTTTTATTGAATTAGTTATGATTATGAATTATGATAAGGATAACGATTTCCAGTTTTCCGTATTTTATATCTTCAATGTACCAAAACAAAAATTATATTTTTTTTACTGGTAAGTAGTGGTTGTGAGTGAAATAAAAGCTAATAAAATATTTATATTTGTGATTTGTGCAAACTGGATATTGGATAATCCTAATGCCAAGACGTTCCTATATGTATATCTCATTATATATTTAGAAGATTATTGTGTTTTATGGTGTAATTAAGTGAAAAAAAAAGTGCAAAACAACATTTAGTTTTCTTTTTCTTAAAGAAAAGAAAATCTGTACCTTGGTAGAAAAAGTGACCTTTTGTGTCCAAAATCTGATCATATTTGGTATTTGTGGCAGTTTAACAAATAATTATGGGCATGCATAAGGCATTTGTTCTCTTTCTACCAAGGCACATAAGAAATATTTAATCGATTCATAATATAATGTGATTCACCAAAATACGCACATAATCTTCTTCAAACTTATGTACAAAAAAAAAATTTTCTCTACACAGTTGTTTTTGTTTTGATTCTTAATTTTATTTTTAGTTGCAAAACCAACATTATTTAGGTACATTGAAGATATAAAATACGGAAAACTGGAAATCGTTATCATAACTAATTCAACAAAAAACGATGCCTAATCGTTAATTATGTATTTTAAAAATTATAAATTGAAAAAATTTTAAATAAAAATTTTATTTTCATAATTTGTTGTTGGCTTTTGTTGTCATCTTCTCATCATACTTCATTAGTGTTTACATATTTTCCATTATGTGTGTTGACCTTGTTCCTATGTATTTTGTTCTTTTATTATTGTAAATGCCGTGCGGGCGCCATTTTATTTTTCATAATATGTTTATCTCTTTTTTAGATTTGTGTACTCATTTTTAAGCTTTTTCAGATACATAACAAGATATTTTATTTCATTATTCCTGGCTGGAAATCGTCAATAATAATAATTTGACAAAAATATTTTAATGTACAAATAAATATGTAACAATTAAATATATATTTTGAAAATTTTAAATCAACAATATTTGTTTTCATACTTTTTGTTTTCTTTTTATTTACTGCATCTGATAAAATGCTTCATATTATAGGTTGCTTCATTTTCCGTATATTAACCGTGTTTCCATATTGTTTGTTATGTTTAGTATTGTAAATGTCATGCCTTTCCCTTTATATGTCTGTCTCTTTTTTTACATATATGTACTCTATTTTTTAAGCTTTTTTTAAATAAAAAATATCTTATTTTGTTATCATTATTATCGTAAATTGGAAAAGCTCACGGAAAAATCCTCCAAGTCAGGTGGGAAACGGTAGTTTAGAGATGAAATTGAATTAAAATAAAATTAATTCCGAGTCAATTTCATTAATATATTTTGAATAAACTGAGGTCATGTCTCTCCATACAAAAACTATGAAACAAACATTTTTTTTTGGATTTTTTGTTACCATAAAAAAAGCTTCTTTTCATCATGGAGGCTTTATTTATTAAGTAGGTTTTGGTAAAACACATAAAACATATGGGAAATCCCTTTTTTCCTAAGACAAATTTTTAAAAGACAACGTTACAAATTTTTAATTAGGATTTCTAAATACTTTCATAAATGTTTATACTTCAACATATGTATATGGAATGTCGCTTAAGTAAATCGTTTTCATTATCTTGTAATATTTGATTTAATTAAACCAAAATTTAAAATAAAATTCACAACACCAGTATTCTGGTCAAATTAAAATAAAAGCTTATACTACAAATTGTGTGCTCATTAAGTCAATATAAATTACATAGATGGCAGTAATGGCAGTAGAAATCTGGTGCAATCGTACCAAAATTTAACACCTGGGCCCTATTGCACCAACTACTTATCACTTATTACTTATCAAATTATCAAAAGTTAGTTTTTTTGATTATGATAAGTAATAAGTGTTTCACCAAAAGTAAAAAAAATTCACTCACTTATCAATTTAGAAACTTATCAAATTTTGATAATGATAAGTGATAAGCGTTGCACATCAGAATGTCTATAACTTATCAAATGACAAATTATCAAATTTTTATGATAAGTTGTAATGATCCTTGAGTATAATGGAACTTGGTTATTTATCAACCGATTAGGATGAAAATCGACAGGTACAATGAAATGGGATGCTAAAATGATTTTAGATGAAGTTCTGGAATATGGCCAAGTCGGATGGAACTTGGCTATTTATCAACCGATTAGGATGAAAATCGACAGGTACAATGAAAATGGGATGCTAAATGATTTTTAGATGAAGTTCTGGAATATGGCCAAGTCGGATGGAACTTGGTTACTTATCACCGATTAGGATGAAATCGACAGGTACAATGAAAATGGGATTCTAAAATGATTTTTAGATGAAGTTCTGGAATATGGCCAAGCAGGATGGAACTTGGCTATTTATCAACCGATTAGGATGAAAATTGACAGGTACAATGAAAATGGGATTCTAAAATGATTTTTAGATAAAGTTCTTGAATATGGCCAAGTCGGATGGAACTTGGCTATTTATCAACCGATTAGGATGAAAATCGACGAGTACAATGAAAATGGGATGCTAAAATGATTTTTAGATGAAGTTCTTGAATATGGCCAAATCGGATGGAACTTGGCTATTTATCAACCGATTAGGATGAAAATCGACGGGTACAATGAAAATGGGATTCTAAAATGATTTTTAGATGAAGTTCTGTAATATGGCCAAGTCGGATGGAACTTGGCTATTTATCAACCGATTAGGATGAAAATCGACAGGTACAATGAAAATGGGATTCCTAAAATGATTTTTAGATAAAGTTCTTTAATATGGCCAAGTCGGATGGAACTTGGCTATTTATCAACCGATTAGGATGAAAATCGACGGGTACAATGAAAATGGGATTCTAAAATGATTTTTAGATGAAGTTCTTGAATATGGCCAAGTCGGATGGAACTTGGCTATTTATCAACCGATTAGGATGAAAATCGACAGGTACAATGAAAATGGGATTCTAAAATGATTTTTAGATGAAGTTCTGGAATATGGCCCAAGTCGGATGGAACTTGGCTATTTATCAATCGATTAGGAAGCTGACGGTGTTTCGGAAGCTATTGGCTCACCTAATCAACGGTTAAAATCAAAAACCAATAAACGTAAAGCACCAGAAGCCGCAGAGACAATTAACTCTTCGAAAATAAAATTGTTAAAACAGAAATTTACAAAAACCAATTGGAAATATTAAAACTGGAAAGAGAAATGAAAATTCCACTATCTATTTATACTCAGAATTTGCTTAATGCAAATAGTGGTAGTGTCGGTGACTATTAGCGGTTAAAGCAGGTCATGATAAGCTTTTAGATAATTAGTTCTCTTCCCATTGCAGTATTTCCAAATTATAATTATATGTATATTGTACTATTAATTCATTCTTTATTGTTATATATATTATATAGATATACACTATGTGTTCATATTTTTAATAGTATCTTTAATTATTTTAAAAATCAAATAATAATAAAATTAATATGTAATTAAAAAAATTAACTAAACTCTGAAGAACATACTGTCACCATCGTCGTCATAGTCGTCGTCCGGCTCAACCAAATCATTGCTGCGCATTTTAATCGCAACATTGTGAAGAATGCAGCATACTAACACGATTTTGCCTGCAACAGTTGGATCCACCCGCATATGATTTAAACAAGGAAATTTTTCCTTCAGAATTCCTTTTAACAAACAAATTGAAGTTAACTTTAAAAATTGCAATCGTCATATACAAACCAAAACTATTTTCCACTATTCTTCTCGTCCGCTTATGAGCACGATTAAATCTTGCTCTATTGCATCGTCCGGATTTCTTCGCAATGGTGGGATAAGCCAATCTTTAAGGGGGTAAGCACTGTCACCCAAAATCACAGCACCGGGGAACGGACGAAACCCAGACTCAAAATTACTGGATAGCCTTGTGTTTCGCAATACTCTAGAGTCATGGACACTACCGGGCAAATTTGAATTTACTGCATAAAAGCTGCGGTCTGGGCCACACACTATCATTACATTCAATGAATGTACTCCATGGTCGATTCACAAAGTGTTCTTCATTGACCGTAGGTGCATCTATATTAATCATTGTTCCATCGATGCAACCAACTACCTGAGGGAAACCACCCATCTCAAGAAACTTCAGTGGGATATCCTGGATATTTTCAGGCCAACACACGGTTTCCGCCATCATGCTATCAATGATAGTATCTGCTACTCGATAATCCTACCCACAGTTGATTTATTAATGCCGTGCATATTGCCAATCCCGTGATATTGCGCGCCATTTCCTAACCAATGTAGGTATGTTGTTAGTATCTGCTGTAGAGGTCTCAACGCATAGTTTCGATCGCTTCCATGGCGCAAATTTGCTCCTAATTTTAATAAAACGTGCTCAATTTGTACGAAAATTTTCTAACACTCCCGAATCTAGAGAATAATTGGTTCTGGCTTTCATTACACGATTTCTTCTTTCGTTTTCATCCTCGAATAATCTTTCGAACCGACGCATTTTTTTATAAAATTTTTTTTTTTGTTTAATAAACTTCAGTTTTGTTTACTAAAGTTGAATACCTATATTTGAGAGTTTTATATTAATTTTAAAATATCGAAAAACAACAGCTGTCTTACCTCTATGATAAATCGAACAGAATGAAATAATCCTTACACTTGTAAACACATTGTTACATGTATTGCCATTATCAATTGATTGAAATTTCAACATGTTGATCGATACATTATTTGTGAATTGCTTTATTAAAATCGCATTTATAAGGTACTATTTCTGAGTAATAAATTCACTTGGTATAAGCACAGATAAGAATCGACAGATGTGGATCTTGTATGGGCCATATTTACATTCCAAAGTTCAATGCAATAATTTTGAGACAGAAATGTAAATTTTATTTTATAATATGTATAGGGTTTTCCAATAAGAGGTTTCATTTTGATATTAAAAAAAACGAGTATTTTTAAGAGAAATCAATAAATGTTTATTTCATTGTAAAGAGGAAGATGTGCCATTAACATTTGAAAACGGTAATAGCCAAATGGTCGCCACGGCTACGCTTGCAGCACCATATCCTTTTCGAATCCCTTCTAATCTTCGAAATCTTGAATCGATTGTGGAGCATTGGCATAGACCTTATCTTTCACGTCGCCCCAAAGAAAAAAGTCTAAAGTTGTTAAATCACAAGATCTCGGTGGCCAATTGTGATCACCTCTTCGAGAAATAACACGGTCAGGAAACTTTTCTTGCAAAATTGCGATTGTTTCGTTGCTTGTATGGCACGTAGCGCCGTCTTGCTAAAAATAAACGTCGTCCACATCAATATCTTTCAATTCCGGCCATAAAAAATCATTAATCATAGCTCGTATAGCGCAATCCATTCACCGTAACAGTTGCACCAGCCTCATTTCCGAATAAGTAAGGTCCTATCACACCACCATTCCAAACCGCACCCAAACAGTGACACGTTGAGGATGGAGAGGCTTTTCAATAATCATTCTTGGATTTTCTAAACTTCAAATGCGACTGTTCTGCTTATAAACGTAGCCTCCGAGGTAAAAAATAGTCCTGATCACTGATGATGATTTTTCGATGAAAATCCGGATCATTTTGATGCATTTGAAGGACCCAATTAGTGAAGATACGACATTTTTGGTGATCGACCGGCTTGAGTTCTTGTGTTAACTGCAATTTAAAAGCCTTAAGACTATATAAAAATCATCTCAGAATCCCATTTCCATCGCACAGGCTCAATTTCATCAAATTCGGATAAGAAATGGCCAAGTTCCTACCTAATTGGCCATATTCCAGAACTTCCTCTAAAAATCATTTAAGAATCCCATTTCCATCGTGCATGCTCAATTTCATCAAATTCGGATAAGAAATGGCCAAGTTCCTACCTAATTGGCCATATTCCAGAACTTCCTCTAAAAATCATTTAGAATCCCATTTCCATCGTGCATGCTCAATTTCATCAAATTCGGATAAGAAATGGCCAACTTCCTTACTAATTGGCCATATTCCAGAACTTCCTCTAAAAATCTTTTAAGAATCCCATTTCCATCATGCATGCTCAATTTCATCAAATTCGGATAAGAAATGGCCAAGTTCCTACCTAATTGGCCATATTCCAGAACTTCCTCTAAAAATCATTTAAGAATCCCATTTCCATCGTGCATGCTCAATTTCATCAAATTCAGATAAGAAATGGCCAAGTTCCTACCTAATTGGCCATATTCCAGAACTTCCTCTAAAAATCATTTAAGAATCCCATTTCCATCGTGCATGCTCAATTTCATCAAATTCGGATAAGAAATGGCCAAGTTCCTACCTAATTGGCCATATTCCAGAACTTCCTCTAAAAATCATTTAAGAATCCCATTTCCATCGTGCATGCTCAATTTCATCAAATTCGGATAAGAAATGGCCAAGTTCCTACCTAATTGGCCATATTCCAGAACTTCCTCTAAAAATCTTTTAAGAATCCCATTTCCATCGTGCATGCTCAATTTCATCAAATTCAGATAAGAAATGGCCAAGTTCCTCCCTAATTGGCCATATTCCAAAACTTCCTGAGAAAATCATTTTAGAATCCCATTTCTACCGCCCATGTCAAATTTCATAATAATCTATTGAGAAATAGCAAACTTCCACTTTAGTTGGCCACATTCCAGAACTTTATCCAGAAATCACCTTAGAATCCCAATTCCATCGCTCACGTCAAATTTCATCATAATCGGTCAAGAAATAGATTAGTTCCACTTTAATTGGCCACACACAACGGGGGAAAAAAAAACGTTTTTAACAGACTTCCGTCATGCCACTACAATTTGTAGCTCTTATCAATTTATTTTGAGTAGTGAACTTTTTCTTATTGCTATTTTGGATAATTATCATTAAATGTATTCGATTATTGATAAGTTAAAACTTTTGGTGCAACAGAACTACGAAAACTTATCAAAAACCTCAAACTTATCGCTTATCCAAATTTACTTATCATTTATCATTTCGCGAATTGGTGCAACTTAATTTTGATAAGTGAGTGCTTATTACTTATTATAACTCAATAAAATACTTATCAAATTTCAATTTGGTACAACAGAAAATTATCAAAAATTATGATAAGTTGATAAGTAATAAGTGATAAGTAGTTGGTGCAACTGGGCCCTGGACAGCAATTTTGGTCGCAAAATAAGGATTGATTGAGGATTACCGGAAGGCAATAGTATTGGTAAATTGTATTGATGTGCGTTTTTTTCATTTAACATGACCCAAACAAGAAAGATAAAATAACATGAATAAATGGGAACATGATACAAATAAGGTAAATAAGCTCAGAAGAGAACGATCGAGAGAATATAAAAATATGAACTACAACTTTATTATGTTCTTATATACTCCCACACATAACTGCCCAAGTAGCAATTTTTGGTTTCAAATAGGTTTTTGGAATCGATCCGAAACTTTGGGTTCAAAACCAAAAAGTTTCAGTTACGGTTCTGATACAGTACAAAACCGTGGCAGACCCCAGTTTGGCCGCATTTTTTGAAACTTTAACGTTTTATTTATAGATTTATACCATCTGAGAACTTTTTTTTTTTTTTTATTAGTTGAGGGCCATGTGGGCGTTCAAGCCACCCCGCACTGCGACCTAAAAGATCTTTTGTGCATGATCTGAGAACTTATTTTAGTTAGTTTCAAAAAATCCAAAATTTTTATTACAGTTTAAAAGCTGTGTATGTTTTGTTGTAAAAATACCAATCAGTTTTTTGCTAGTTTATTTTAGTTTCAGTAACACGGAAACTAAAAAACCGAAAAAAAATTATTTTTAAGCAGTTTTGCAAGAAACCAAAACGTACCATTAATACAATAAAAAATCCATTTTTAACCGGTTTGCAAAGAACTACAAAGTACCAAAAATACTGAATAAATTCGACCATCACTTTTTTAATTAATAAAATACACAGGACTCTGCATGACTTCAATATACAAGGCTTAGCAAATTACATTACACTGAGTAATTAAAATGCTTTTACAAACTACAGTAAACTCAGTAATTAAAATACAAATTACAATTACTTTCAAGTGGAGTAATAAAAATTCAAGTTACAATTACTTTGCATTTGTAAATTGATAAATTTGATTTGAAAAAATTCGTTTAGTGAAAACAACGATCATTAAAACAGCGATCATTAATATTAAGCTTCCTACTGATGGCTTTGGGACCAGATTTTAATAAGCCTTGTAAAAATTTAAACAAGAAATTTGAAATCTGAGGTAATTAAACTACAAGTTACAAATTATAATTTGTATTTTCATTACGAACTTCAAAAATACACACAATTCGTTACTGCCCAGCCTTGTCAATATACACAAGTAGATTAATTTAGTAGTACATTCATTTCCGATATAAGCATAATTTATAGTGTACTAACATAAAGCACACGAAAATAACATACATATTAATTAATTTTGATAATATGCATATTAATTAAGTAAAGAAGTTAAAAAATTGTCTGTTAATCAAATTGATTTTTCGGCTTTATTATATAGACAATATATTAGTAGTAATGACATTCACAGTATTTTCGATTTGGCAAATCAGAAAACTCCAGAGGACAATCACCTATAATATATCTACTGGAAAAAAGTAGAAATATCATTCGCCCCATTTAAAAAATAATTTGAAATAAATGTACTGAAAAGTTCAGTCTACTCATCAGGTAGCTACGACCAAACTACAAAAATACAATTCATGCTTAATACCTTAAGTATCAAGCAGAACGCACTGACTTACCGAATTATATTCACTAAAAACTTCACTTCCATTGTTTTAATGGTTTTCAGGAACCTTTTCGGACTCGTTTTAGATATATTTTACAAAAACTAATTAGTTATAATTTGAGTACAAAAAAAACATATTGGAATAATCCAAATTTAAAACATTTAGATACCGTGTTAAAATAACTAGTTACAATCCCGACAAACAATTGTTAACCGCAACAGCATTCACGGTTTCTAAACCATGAAATGTCGGTTGAAAAATTAAAGCAAAACAGAAAATATCTACACGAAGGCTATCCGATTTAAAAAAACACGGAACAAGTAGATATTAAGCGAACACAACTAGATTATTTAAAAAAATTTACTTATCGACAACAACCGATTCAAACACGAAAACAAAACCCAACCTAAATCATTGATGATTATTTCTGGTGTCAAAAAAAATGTAAATGTATTGATTACAGATTTACATCCGGACAGTTTTAATCCGATAAAATTACCTTCATTTTACGGTAAAGTGGGCTGTAAAATATCCCGACAAACAAAGAGATTTTCCTTGAGTTTTTTATTTTAGGCGAATATAATAATTCGCTAAATCAGTACGGTCTTAGTTATATACTTATAACATATAAAGTTCGATTTGTAGTAGATATGTTATGAGTAGATGGCTCATTTATTTCACTGGCCGTAAATATTGGAATGCTATTAAAAATAATATATTTGTCTATAAAAAATAGATATTTTACTTGCAAATGTTCGTCAATTGGACGGTGTTTTATCCGACTATTTTATTTGCATTTTAGCGACAAGGAGACTGAAGAATGTTACCTATTCACACAAATGGATGATTCATTTACGGAAAATTTCACATATAAAAGCTCGAAGTTTTTTATCCGACACTTTCACTAACATATTAACGGCAAAGGGACTGTAGAATATTACCTGATACACACAAAGGGATGGTTAATTTACGGCAAATTTCGAAAGTAAATGTTCGACTATTGCACGGTTTTATGTCCAACAATTTCGCTTACATATTAAGAGAGAAAGGACTGTATAATGGTATCTGATACCCACAAAATAGCAGTTTATTTATGGAGAATGTCACGTACAAATTGTCGGCAATTTGACCGTAAAATAACCTACGGCCCTCGTTCAGACATTAGAGCCCGCCCAAGGCGTTCCAAAATACGGTTTTTTTACAGTACTTGAGGAATGTCAAGTCTGCCAAAAAACAGTTCGGTCCTCCAGTCCCTCATCAGTTATTTTTCAGGTACTAAATATTGAGATTGTTTGTCGGGAATAAAACCAATATGAACCCAATTTTATGGTTTTTTAAAAACTATGGTTTCAGATTGCTGCTTGGGTTTAGATCTTTCCGATTCGTATTGGCGAATTCCATTAGATCAGGAATCACAAGAAAGACGACTTTTGCTTTGACGGGTAGGCCCTTATATAAATGTACTACGACGTCATTTGGTTTAGTATGTGCGCCAGCTACAATGATTAGCAGATTCCTTAGATGGTTCCTGAACATGGTTCATGGTAAAAAAAGAGATTGAATTTAAACGTTTAATTCATCTAACACGTAAAAAGTTAAAAATAGTAAAAATTAGAAAGGTAAAATTTTAAAAATCTAAAAAGTCAAAACGGTAAAATCTTAAACAGTTAAAATGTTTAGATGATTCATGATCATAGTTCATGAAATTTTATGATTTTAAGCATTTCTTTCGGTTAAATTGAAAAACTCAAAAGTATCTTATTTATGTTTAATCAGACTAACAAGTGAAAAGTTAAAAACGTAAAAAAAGTTAAAATGTTTCGATTTTAGATGTTTCATTCAGTATGTTGCATGGAAAAAGAACAATTCTGTGTATAAGGACGTCGGGTTTTAGATGACTGATTGCGAACGACCTTCAGATTAGTTTGTACATACAACATCGGATGTACAGATATACTTGTTCTTTTATACCATAATGATGAATGGTATGTATTTAAATTTAATAAAAAAAATCCGAGATGGTGGATTTTTTCCGTTTTGTAACCTATAAGATTACATGTGTTTTTAGGCTGGAAATGTTAAAGTTAAAAAAGTTAAAGCAAATGTTAAAACTCAGAAAATGTGTAGTTTATGATCTAGCTCAAAGGTCAAAGTTAATCTGAGGAGCAGTGACCTTGGACTTTTTGATTTGATGGCATAGTAGTTTATACTGTCACTCTAAAAAAAATAGAAAAGGGAATGCAAAACAATCCATTCCAAAAATTAGAAAACTAAACCGAATAATTAAATTCTGGTTAAAGGTCATTGCTCCCAAGGTCAAAAGGTCAAAGGTCAAACATATTAAAAATTCAAAAATTAGATGCAAAGCAAAAAATAAGATTCGCACGCTTTTAACTTTACTTTTTACTTTTTAATTTTCAACTTTTTAGCATTTTAACTGTTTACTTGATAGTCTGGAGCCTAACCAAGCGCAAATTTTAGTGATAAATAAAAAAATTATTATTTGCTTGTAGTATGCTAGAAAAACGTACGTCCACATCAAAAAAAAAAATTGTTTGTAGCAAACGTATGTCTATTACTTATAATGTTTTTTGTTTATAAAATATATGATACTTTGACAGTCTTCTGTAATTTGTTTATAAAATTTGTTGGTGTGTTTTCATTAATACATTAATTACTAAACATTAGCGATATATTTTTCCTTATGAGTATCTCTATACGTATCTCTAAAATATGTTTTGCCTTAGTGATATTTTTTGTTTTGTATGGATGAAAAATAAAACTTATAGCAGTTTTGGCTGCATACAGTTTTTTAGTAAAAAATATTTTTCAAACGTAATTTTTTTTTATCACTAAAATTTGCGCTTGGTTAGGCTCTAAATAAGATTCTTCGGAGTTTTCCAATTAAGCCGAAAGACATTATTAAAACCATAAATTATCATGAACTATAATCATAATTCATTAAAATCCGATGCCCTTATACACAGAATTTTTTATCATGCAGCTACAAATATATTACACTAAAACGACTTTTATACTGAATGAGTCATCTAAAATCCGAATATTTTAACTTTTTAAGTTTTTACCATTTTGACTTTTTAACTTTTTAGCTTTTTAACTTATAACGTTTTAAACTTATTACGTGTTAATTAAACATTTAAATTCAATCTTTTTCTTTTTTTACCATGAAGCCATGTGCATGAACCATCTAAAATCGGTGTCCGATGTGTTCATGGAATATGTTCATGAAGCATCTAAAATCGAACGTGGGATGTCCAATGTTGAAATTGTTCACGGACCATGTTCATGAACCACGTAAAATCGTGGAATGTCCCATGTTGAAATTGTTTATGTGACCTTTTTTAAGGCCTTTGACCTTTGTCCTTTTGACCTTAGACCTTCAGTTTTTTTATCTTTGACCGTTGTGACCTTTGACCTTTGACTTTTAATGACGTCACTCACCCTAATGCCAAATTGACCCAGAACCGGCATAAATACACTACTACTAATGAACTCAATGGTTAAATGTCCATTAAAATTTTTACATGTACAAATATGCATGTTTGGATCGGCCAAGTTTTCCGAAGCAAGTTTAGGGATGTTGTTAACAGCGGTGCAATCTAAAAATAAATAATTGCACAAAAGAAAACGAACGCGATTTTCATAAGGAATACGCCCTGCGATACCAAAAATATAGCTGACGAGCTTGAGGATTTTGTGTTTTCTGGCCGTTCAGTGCATTAGTTGAGAAAAAGAAGAATATAGCAGAAAAAGAAAATTGCTTTAGGAAAAACTAAAATTTGTTTTAGTGCCACTAAATAAATGTAAAAACATGAATTTGTGAAAATAAAAAAAGTACTAAAACCGCTTAGTTTAAATTCTAATATTCTAAACCAAATTTTATTCGGTTTTTAATGAGGGACTTTCCCAAAATCGATTTTAGTTCATTTGTCCCCACGCTTGGGCAGCGCTGACTACACTTTTTTTATTTTTACATGCAAAAATAAGTAAAATCATGTTTACAAATACAAGTTTCCTGTCTAAATTAGTGGATGTCCCCGTACTTTTTTTTTATGATTAATAAAGATGAGTATGTTGCGATTAATAATAAATATCAAATTTTAAAATTCATTTAGTCGAAATTAATAATTTAATGAAACATTCAAACACATGTTTGACCATATAAAACTACATACGAAATTTTTTAGCCGCCAGTCAGTAGGCGTTGGAATTCTATTTGGGAAAATCCCTAATTGAACAATAAAAAAAATTTAAACTGCACATAAAATGTCGTTCAGCTGGATAGAGAAGCTGATGTTAACCAACGTTAGGGAAACCTCCGAAAAATGATGTGCGAGTATTCCAATCGACCGTCGAACAACAAGGAGAAAAAACGGGAGAAATCCTAAAAAATAAAAAATGTGCAATTAAATCTAAAATAGAAATAACAAAGGCTAAACACGCCATGTTATTACGGTCAGCTCCTGTAAGGACAGTGGCTATAACGATTCCGGATAATATTGACAATACCGGCGATAATAGAAGTCTAAACCTTCAATTAAACAGCCCAATGAGAACGAGTAACCTCGGACCTCAAAATACAGAAAAACAACGGGAAATACCACAATTCCGTTCAGGTTTGAGTGAGAGCGATAAAAATACATGCACAAGACGAGTACAAAATCAAATATGGGACCAAATGGAGAATATCCGAAATTTGGAGCGTATACGAGAAGATCGCGAAATAGAATTCGCAAAAAAAAGCTTCACTAACTACAAGAAAGAAGTGAAGAAGTTAGATCATCCCGTTATGCCAGTTCGGTCAAATCGAATGAAATCACGAATAGTTCAGTGGATTCAATCCCACCAAATCAGTAATGCACAACAAGAGGTGCAACCTGAGTGTAATGCAAAGGCGCTAATGAGTTAGAAATACAACAAATCCAAAGAAGTAATGAAAAAGCTGCCAATGAACTTGTGTTTGAGACAGTTTTCTACAAAAATATCGAGCGTCGTTTGGTACCACAGCAACCATTTATCAAATCAACGCCACTAGAAGAACGTTTGCCGACTTTAGAAGATGTAGTATCCCGGGGAATATCTAGCTGGAATATCCAACCAACGACAGCAAGGACAAATGCGACACTCGTATCAAAGCATGTCTCGTTTAATGGCAACCCGTTGGAATGGCCAAAGTTCATATCGAACTATGTTTTTTCAACTCAACAATGTGGGTACTCCAATGTGGATAATCTGATGCGCCTTCAGCGGGGGCTCAAACCACCGGCATACGATCTGGTGCGAAATCGATTAATCGTACCAGAAACTGTTCCCAGTGACATAGAAAAACTGCGCGGATACTACGGAAGACCAGAGGTAGTACTTCGCACGCTCGCACACAACAAGTACGTAACTTATGTTAAGTAACGCCTGACGAGCATCGACCTATCAGATCTTTCACGTTGGCTGAACGAAATCACTGAGTGAGCGGTAAAAGTGTCAAAAATTGACCTGTCACAATTCAAACCGTATCAGAAGAAGTTGGTAAACAAATCGAGGAATAAAGCGATGGGTATAGCGGCTCATCAAGCCAAAACGATGACAAATGACAAGAGTATGTATGTAATATGTCAGGTTGAATACCCACTGGTAAAGTGCGCTAAATTTCTAGCAATGAATTGCACCAAACGATGGAAATTAATTAGAAACCATTGCTGGTGCGGGAAGTGTATACAGCCTCATAATTTTCGACGCTGCTTCAATAAACAACGCTGTCAAGTGGACGAATGTAATCGGGCACATCACCAATTTTTACACAGAACTGAAACGGTCGTAAATCATTGAAAAATATCGACGGTTAATAGTGAAGTATCCTCAACCATGATGAAAATTAGTCTACACCCGGACGGGAATAGCGAAGTTCTGTACCGAATCGTACGTGTTAATTTGTACGGATCAAATGGGAAGAAACTAACATCATTTGCCTTTTTGGACGATGGCGCATCAAAGACTCACGTATAGCCCCGAACAACAAGCTGATCTCCATACCACGTCTCGAACTAATGGCAGCAGTGTTAGGTGGTCATTTGGGTTCATCAGTTATAAAATCACATTCCATTAGTATCGGGTCAAAGCACTATTGGACATATTCAAAAACGGTAATTGGTTGGTGGAGATCTGAGGCCCAAAACTATAAATAATTTGTGGCATTCCGGATTACCGAATGCCAGTAGCTATCAACCCAGTCCATTATTCAACATGGGCAAAGTTACTTCGAGCCGAAATTATCGTAAATAGAGCATGTCATATGTTTCTGTCGCTGATCAAACGCTCCAAACCAATGGTGGGGCCAAAGACATACAAAGAGTTTTAACATGCCACCATGCAGCTCATCAAGCGAGCTCAATGGGACAAATAACAACAAGAGATAGCGATGCAAAATTTGAATAATAACTTCGGTGTGAATCGTGCAAGCTAAATTTTTAAATGCTCCCCGCATTCACGAATACCATGGTATGTATCAACACGAGAACAACGAAACCGTTGTTAATGAATTGAGGCAGGTCTATGAGATTCAACGATTACGTAATCTGTTACGAAGAATCCAGTTCGACTGCCCAGTGTGTAAGCAGCAAAATGCAAAACCAAAACCACAAGAAATGGTTCCGCTACCACCGGCAAGATTTGCGGCATTCTGTCGACCTTTTATGTATGTCGGCATAGATCTTTTTGGGCCAATCACTGTCGTCGTAGGATGACGATCGGAGAAAAGATGGGGTGTCGTATTTATCTGTTTAACCATAAGAGCTATATACCTAGAAGTATCATCAAACCTCTCCACCGATAGCTTCATTCAGTGCTTCCTTCGATTCCGGGCAAGAAGAATTCATTCACTAGAAATATATACTGACAACGGTACCAACTTCAAGGGTGCTGAAAGGGAATTAAAGCAAAAGTTTATAAAGCTGGACTATCTAGAGGCTCAGAAGCGCTTAGCTTCATTTAAATGGAACTTTATTCCGCCATCGGCACCAGACTTTGGAGGTGCATGGGAACGGATGGTTAGAAGTTTCAAAACGAATCTGTATGAAATCCTGGGTAATACAAAATTAACCGACGAAATTCTACACACTAGCCTGGCAGAAGTAGAAAACATTATTAACACGCGTCCATTAACTTATCTGCCCGTATAGCACCTAATCACTTTCTGCTTGGGGCATCAAGTGGGACAAAGCCTCTTGCGGAACTTGATCCATCAGCGAAGACTGTCAATAAAAACTGGTGGGTTACTCAGAAGAATGCCAATCAGTTTTGCAAGCTGTAGATAGTGCAATACCTCCCAGTAATTACTAAACGAACCAAATGGTTCGAAAAAGCACCACCGTCGGCGATTGGAGATGTAGTGCTTAGAGTCGATGAACGAAATCCAAGGGGAAATTGGCCGAAAGGCGTGATAACCGATGTTCATTGGGGTAAAGGGGATCAAGTTCGTAGTGCAGTGGTAAAAACGGCAACCGGGCTATTTACTAGACCTTAAACAAAACTAGCCAAACTTGATATTAATGCTGAAAATTCTTTAAAGTCAGCATATTCATCAGGTGGGAGTGTTAATAGCGGTGCAATCTAAAAATAAATAATTGCACAAAATAAAACGAACGCGATTTTCCTACAAAGAAATACGCTCTGCGAGAGAGACGAGCTTGAGGATTTTGTTTTTTCTGGTCGTGTAGTGTATTACTTGAGAAAAAGAAGAGTATAGCGGAAAAAGTAAACTGGTTTAGGAAAAACTAAAAAAGTACTAAAACCGCTTAG
>CAUVYM010000663.1:0-18969 GCA_963556165.1 Tipula helvola
ATACCACTAAAAAAGCTTCTAAAAAATACGTCATAATGATTATGGCTCTATACTCTAGAAGGCTCTGCTAGAACTAGAAAATACCAAATTCAAGGGAGGTAAATTCAAAAAAATCACTGTTTTCTAATTATAATCGGAAATTTTCCCAGTTTTCCACTTTGTTTTAAAAGCAGCCAATCGTTTTTATGTAAGAAAATCAGCATCTCAATATTTTTAGCTTTCAGACGGGATCGTCGATCACTAATAATTTGACGAGCATATCAAAGGAATGACAACAAGAAAAATGTAACAAAAGCAATAACGCATAATAGCAAAACTCTCTTGTACGGATAAAAAGATCAATATATCGATAGTATATAAAAATTATCGATTGTTTTCGATGGTACGAAACTATCGATATATCGATAGTACTATCGATAGATTTCCATCACTACTGTTCACTTATAACTTTTATTTCGCACTGAAATACTTTTTAAATCACTTCCTTATTTCATTTCTAATCTACACTTTATCGCTTACCAAATACTAATTATTCAATTCGAATTCGTCCGCTCCTTATATACTCAAATCAAAACATCTCGAAATTATGATTGTTCTGGTAGGAACAGTTTAGAAACATTTAGAACGGTGGAAAATTCCAGTTTAGTACAGTAGCACTATCAATTAACTTATTCTATTCTATCCTAGGTGTCACCGTAACAAAAGTTTTATTTTTGTTCTTAACTGCCTAATTTCTAAACTAAAATTACTGTTAAAATAACAACATTACTTCCTCTCTTATTATCTTAAAATGCTTTCTATTTTCATGTAAAGAGGAAATATAAGTTTCAGCATGTTGTAAAGTATAAAAAAGAGAACAAAAAAACATGCCTAAAAGATGAGAACAATGAAGTTGATTGCCAACTGGATATGAGTTGTTGAAAGAGTTGATGGGAAAATTACAAATAAAACGTACATATTTAGCTTTCCGCTTATTTAATATTAAAAATCTGAACATTTTTTCGAGAAATGCATCGTTTTATATAAATTCATTCCCATTCGACCTATATATAGCTGGAAACAATAATTCTGGAATTTGTTTCCAACTGTGGGTGACTTGTAATATAATTGAACTTTGCATCTTAGTATTTTCTCGTCACATCACTTTTAACATTAAGCAAACGTATGGAAAATTAAAATCACCGATAAATTTTCCTCTCAATCAAAATAACGCGACGTGTAAAGTTTTTGTAAGTAAAACAAATTGTCAATGTCAAACCTTATGACAACCATAACGAGAAAAAGTTTAGAACCGCTTAACTAATAATAAAAAGATGTTGAGTAAGCTTTATGTATTTTTCTTTTTCATTTCATTTCATTTCATGTATTTGGTGTTTGTATATAGTGATAGTGAGTGCTTTCTATGAGTATGTATATGGAATTCATATCGCAAAGTAATAAATCAATAAATAAAAATAAAATATTTCTTGTCACATATCAGATTTTCTTTTCTATGTCGGTAAAAAATAAAACATATTTTCTCATAAAATAAATATTTTCCCGTTTTTATTTATTATCCCCAGGAGCAAATTTGTTTTTGCTTTTTTTTCATCATTACATATTATTATTTATGTATATAAACAATTGTTGTTAGTTCAAATATATTTTTTTGCTCTGCGAGCCTATGGGAAAAACCAAAAAAATTGACAAGAAAAGCTTGACTGAAACTCTTTTCTTTTATTTCTATATAGAGTCGAATTTAGTTTACCATTTATGTTTTCGTCCCATTGTTTTTCCAGTATTATTATTTTTGTCGTATTTTGTCAACAATAATACTTTTTTTTTGGAAAATAAAAATTTCAATTAGAAAAGCACAAGTACACCAATAAAAGCTCTTTTTATGTTTGTAGCCACTGTGTATTTGAAATAACCAATTTTTTTTTTTTTTTTTTTTTGTGTAGTTTTCCACTGAAGTTTTGTTTTTATTTTTGTGCTACTCCTCAGGATATGTATATAAATATACAAAAAAAGTAGTTGAAACGTTAAAATAATAGAAAATGAGGAAACTGAAATGAAAATTTACTTTGTAAGGACAATGCATAATTTCTGTATAAAGAATTTGAACAACCAAAATCTGAAACTGGGAAATAAAATAATTTTCTTTTAACTTTGCAACAATAACCGTTGCTTGCGGTGTATTTGTGATTTTTCTGTTGAATTATTTTCTATCTTGGTTCGTTTACAATTTTGTTTTGTGTATAATATTGTAAAAAGCAACTAGCAAATGAAAGCTGCGGAGTAGTGCAGTTCTAAAAGT
Organism: Tipula helvola; assembly: GCA_963556165.1. NCBI lineage: Eukaryota > Metazoa > Arthropoda > Insecta > Diptera > Tipulidae > Tipula > Tipula helvola. The sequence goes on from CAUVYM010000663.1 coordinate 2,297, forward strand.
ACTTCCTGGGTCATAATTTAAGACAGAAGAATCATAAGTGTGATTTGAGATGTGAGATTTAATCTTTGACAATTACTATTTGGAAACTAACAGTTGAAAATTTGTGGTGAGCAATAACTGTTTTAATTCCAGAATAATCAAAGTCTTCATCATCTTGGTATTTGATCATCGATACTATGATTTATACAAGGCGAAACATTCAGTTGTTCGTTGGAAATATAACAGGCCATTGTACACTCATCCAGGTTCCTCTTAAAGTTTTCCCTAGATACAAAGAGCAAGGCAGATACAAAGAGAGATTGTGTTATAAGGTTATTTTACAACGGTATTCAAGGCTCCTCTTACGATTCGTTCCGAGCACATTCCTTACTTGGAATAGCTTCAGTAGAATGTTGTGGGTTTACTGTAGTCGGAAACGTTAGGATCAAACAAACCAATCACGTTGATACAAAAAAAATTATATTAACATTCGACTTCTGTAAATGACTTCTATATATTTGAACACATTAAGATCTGACAGGTGATAGGCACTGCAGACAGGTTATTAGCAAATTCTTTATGTATGAACCGAAAAGACTTTAATTCAGAATATATGAAATCACAAATTCTGGACTCGATTAGAGGCGCTGTGGTCGAGAAACCTAAAACAATAATTTTATTGTTATACCATAAATCAAATTTACAAATCATAAAAAAAGAAGTATCCGGATTAAAATTGCTGGTGCGCAACATCATTAGAAATTCAACTGCAAGTTAACTGTATTTTAATCATCATCACCTTCATCATCAATCAACAATAGTCTTAATACCATCGTTCAACACATGGATAATAATACAAAATACAGCAGCTAATTTTTGAAAAATTTATAATTTTATAAGTTAATTTTTAATTTTTTTTTAATTCTTCTGTATATTTTATTTAATATTCATACCTTATCCAAATTTTTGTTCAGCAATTCTAAATACATACTCGTATTACATATTTTACAAAGTTAAATTACCAATTATAGCTGGTATTTGCGAAGAATTCCCAAATAAAATAAAATGATCGTTGAAATCACTGGTTGAATGCTGGTAATAATTTAATTTAATTTAAATAAAGGTTTAAATCAAACACCACAAATCACAAAATGGTTGATTTTATTTATAATGTTGAAATTATATTTTGGATTTAATACAAATTGGTGTTGTTTGTTCGCCAGTTAAAACTTAAGTGTTAAGATGATTTACAAAAAACGATGTATGTCATTTGCTTAGTACTAAATTACAATAATTTAGTACACAAATGGTACTGTTCCTAATAATATTAATTATAATTAGTACATAATAATAGTACTGTTCTTAATAACATTAATTATAATTATTCTATTACATTTTTTAGACTTTATTAAATGTCAATTTGCATATGTGGTAGTTTGTTTACAAACAAAATGTAAGTGTAAAGTTTTCTAGTATACATATAACTTTATTATAAAAAAATTGAATCTAAAGTTAAAATCAATTTAAAAATTAGTTATACTCTTAAAATTACTCCGTTTTTCGATGGAAAAATTACGAAAATATAGTGGTTATTAGAGGTTATTATTCTCAAATTGAAGATTCAAAGGGAAAGTCGTTGTTCATGAACATTCTAAAAGCAAAATTGTCAAACCAGGCGTACGAAGTTGTCCGTTATACAAATTTTGACAAGTAAGAAGATTTAAAATTAGCTCTAGAAAAATAAATTTTAAAACTAAGATCTCAAGGTGCAGTTTCAGCCGAATTAGTTGGTCTAGTCCAAAATAAAAATGAAACTGTTAAAAGTTATTCCTCTAAAGTCGAAAGTTTGTTGAACGAGCTTAACGATATTGGCATTTCAAAACAAGGCTTGGAATACACTAAATGAATCCACTGTGGAATTCCAAGGTGGACTGAAATATGATTTAAAAATCATAATAAAATCTCATCATTTTGAAAATTTGAAGGAAGCTAATCCTCAAGCAATAGAAGAAAAAATTAGTCACACACCATTTCAAAATTATAAAAAAACTGATCAAAATAAAATCACATGTTCGTTTTGTAATAAACCGGGTAGACATTTCCGTTCCTCTTTCTAACCAAAATAATGTACCACGTTTCTATAATAATCAACATTTAAATTGTAACCCGTTACAAAATCCAAATCCAAATCGAAATTTACCAAAAAAAATGTATTACAATAATTCAAATTACAATACAAATTTAACATGTAATTTTGATGTGTGAGATGGACATAATATTTCCGAGTACCACAAAAGAAAATTCAATGTGTCTAAACAACAAGATCAAACATCATCACATGTTCAAGTCATCACAAACTTCGGAAAACCAAGTGGGATCCGAAGAATCGAACACAACTGTTCGGATTCAAAATTTAGAATAAATTCGTATTCAACACCAACTAATTAGGGGCTCCAGGAATTCTAGTCAAAAACATTTCAGTCAAAAAACGAAAGGCACTTCAGTCATAAAATTTCCCATACAAATATTATGACTAAAACTCCTTTTAAAAAGGAACTTCAGTCCAAAAAAAAGGTATTTGGGTTAGAAAACAGTTTCACTGAAATACACTTTGTGTTTTTGGACTGAACGACCTTCTTGAAAAAAATTTTAGTCACAAATTTTTGGACTGGAATACCTTTTGTTTGGTTAGTTTTTTGACTCAAATGCCTTCGTAGCCGTATATGTTGGCTCCGGCGCTCCAGTCAAAAGCATTTCAGTCAAAAATTAAAAGGCAACTCAGTCAAAATAGAAGACAATGCCTTTTCAGAAGGAAGTTCAATCAGAAAACAAAAAAGACATTCAAATCAAAACACTTTTTTCTGGAATTTCTTATGGTTTAGTGACTGATCGTCCGTTATATGATGAATGTGGTTCCAGACAAGTGCTTCCAAATTCGCCGAGGCTAGTGTGGTGGACACGCAGTCAAATATATATCAGAGTACACACTGACATATGACCTATCAGATCAGGCATTCCCCCTTTACAATACTCTCTAGCATTGTAAATCGCTAATTTGTAGATCTAAATTTTAATTAAAATTTATGTGGAAATTAATTATTTTAATTAACAATAAGTTGTCTGCCACAGTTTCTTTACGCACAAATTAACACCAGAATTACTCCGGTCAGATAAGTGATTATAATGGTTGGTTTTAAATCGCTGTTTTGAACCTTGTAAGTTTAATTAAAATTGATGTGTAGATTAATTAATTTAATTTAAAATTAATTAGCTACCACTGGTTTTTACGCAAAAGTTGACACCATCGGATCTCCGATCGAATGAGCCATTCTCTCGCTAAACTGGTTCAAGCACTTAAATCAGTCGAAATCAGAGGTTCGCGGCGCGGGTTCCTTTGTCGATAATATTGTGTGTGACACATAAATCCGAAGGACCAATCTAAGCAATCATATCTTTAAATTAAAGGTAGTGCTTATAGTTGATGAGTAATTGCCCCCGACCAAGGGCTAAATTTCGGGTCAGTTTTCTGAACATGCGGTGTAAAACGTTATCACGTCAAAAAAATGTAAGAAGATTTTAATATTTAAGGTGATTTACTATTAAACATTTTTATAAAATTTTGATAAAAATATAAAATTTGGTTTTCATAAAAATATAAATTTTGAAAATTTTCATTCATAAAAAGATGAAATATTAAAATCAATTTCGATACAAACAACTTTTTAACATTCAGCCTTTCGACACAATCGACCTTTCGACATTCGGCCTTTCGACCTACTCGGTTTTTCGACACATTCGGCCTTTCTACGCTATTCCGACTAATTTAACTTAGAATTTTATAGGCGAACGGCTTCGTTCACTCTCGTCACTGCGCTCCCCTCCCCCCCCCCTCCCCGCTTCACCCTCCGAGGGGCTTTAGATTTCAACTTCGATGGACATAGGAGCCGGGATCAGTAAACATGTCGCACTGCGTGCCGCACTTAGGAGCGGATTATATAGAATTTATTAATGACACCTACTAAACATAAAAATAATTGCACTATTTTGTTATGCAAGATTTTGTAATTGCAAATAAATACGTGGAATTGACCATGGATCCCGATCAATTGTCCATGCGATCAATTGTTCACACCATCAATTGAACCACGATCAATAGTTCATACGATCAATTGTCCATACGATCAATTGTATCCACGATCAATTATTTATACGATCAATTGTATCCAAGATCAATTGTTCATACGATCAATTGTTTCAACGATCAATTGTTCGCACGATCAATTGTATCTACGATCAACTGTTCACTTTTAGTTGTAACACGATCATTGTTTACTATGCGACTAATAAAATAAACCAAACAACAGGTATTCCAGTCTAAAAATTTGTGACTAAAACACTTTTCAAGAAGGTTATACAGTCCAAATGCAAAAAAGGTATTTGAGTCAATCTGTTTTCTGACCGAAATACCTTTTTATCGATTGAAGTTCCTTTATAAAAGAAGTTTTAGACATAATATTTGTATGCGAAATTGTATGACTGAAATGCCCTTCGTTTTTTGACTGAATTATTTTTGACTATTTCCACAAGAACAATTTTGTCTGGAATTCCTTTTTTATTGTTTGACTGAATTACCTTGACAAACGGTATTTCAGTCACAAATGCAAAAGGAATTTCAGTCAAAAAATTTAACTTGAATGCCTTTTTAGTTTTTTGATTGAACTTCCTTCTGAAAAGGCATTTCAGTCTAAAATTATTTTGACTGAGTTGCCTTTTAATTTTTGACTGAAACTGCTTTCCATTTTTGACTGAAATGTTTTGACTAGAGCGCCGGAGCCAACATATAGGGCTACGAAGGCATTTGAGTCAAAAAAACTAACCAAACAAAAGGTATTCCAGTCCAAAAATTTGAGATTAAAATTCTTTTCAAGAAGGTCGTTCAGTCCAAAAATACAAAGGGCATTTCAGTCAAACTATTTTCTGACCGAAATACCTTTTTTTTGGACTGAAGATCCTTTTTAAGGAGTTTTAGTCATAATAGTTGAAGGGGAAATGTTATGACTGAAATGCCTTTCGTTTTTTGACTGAATGGTTTTTGGCTGAATTCCCGGAGAACAATTTGGCCTGGAATTCCTTTTTAATTGTTTGACTGAATCACCTTCTCGAAAGGTATTTCAGTCATAAATACGAAAGGAATTCTAGTCAAAATAGTTTTGACTTGAATGCCTTGTTAGTTTTTTGATTGACCTTCCTTCTGAAAAGGCATTTCAGTCTAAAACTATTTTGACTGAGTTGCCTTTTAATTTTTGACTGAAATTCCTTTCTGTTTTTGACTGAAATTCCAGGAGCCCTAATTGGGTTAGGCTTTGACTTTCGCGTCAGTCGGAAGTTTTTTCTATGTTTTCCTTTCAAAGTTATTGTTTTTTTTTAATTTTTATTTAAAACGATCAAATTGTTTACAATGGTTCAACCAGCTTAAATTGAATACAAATTATCACCACGCATGCTGAAATCCAAAAATTAGAACATATGAAATTTGGAAGTCACTGGATACAAAAATTACCCATAACTTCTGATCCATACGACAATTATAACGTACAGGTTTCCTTCAATTCAACCCATACCTGAGCCACAGGAAAAATGCAATGTTCCATGCAGGAATGGGCCGCTTAACCGTGTGAATATTAAGGCCTGTGCTAGGATCCTATCGTATAGCTTTAAAGATATATCGGTATTGTTGACCTGCCTCAGCTTCTATGATCTATTATGAATGAGCTCTAGCTCAAAATAGATTGTCTAAGTATGGGGCTGGTATAAGTCAATTTTTTGTAAATAAACAAATAAATAAACAAAAATAAATAAAATAAATAAATAAACATTTCAATAATGACATCAGCCGTAATTCAGCTAGAGATGATATTAATTTTTCAAAATTAAATTCTAAGTTAACAAAAACAACCATCAACCAATCAACCAGTATCTTTTCGATTAATGAAAAATCACCTAGTTCAAAATATGTTCAATTTCGTAATAATAATTGTAACTTTTTAATTGACAAAGGTGCCGACCTAAATTTTATAAAAAGAGAATTTTTAAGTCAAGAAGAAATGTGCTATACCGAAAAAAATTCTTTATTCAAAGTATAAGTCCAATTAATACAGAAACATTAGCCCTGGTACATGCTAATATTATCCGATTTCACAAAACTATTTCAAAAATGTAATATTATTCAAAATTCGTTTTCCATAAAATAAAATTTTAGGCAAAGATTTTTTGGAAAATTATAATTGCAAAATTGATTATGAAAATAAAACTTTAGAAATTATAAATAACTAGCAAACCCGGCGAACTCCGTTTCGCCACCGTTTTCGCTTCGTTTTATGTAACATTTCGTTTGGGGATTAAAAGATGAAGAAAAATTATTTTTTTTGTTTTATATTTGAAAAGGAAAAATTTTATTTCATTTCACAACAGTAATGAATTCATTTCGATTACAAAAATGAAGTGTAATTTAGTTGAACTTCTCTAAGTAAAAAATGAGATTGAATCCAAAGTAAATACTGAATCGAAGCGTTATACGTGTCCGCAAATTATCCGTTTCATTGAAGTGCTCTTTGGTAAACCACATTTTTTGTTTTTTGGTCTGACGTTAACACAAACAAAGCGGATGGTTTCCCAACTCGTGAACACGCAACGTATAGCTGCCCATGTGAAAAACAATGATTTTCTAAATTTATCCCGCAAACACTAAGCGATTGGCCTTGCGACTTGTTAATTGTCATTGCGAACGCAAGGCGAATCGGAAATTGCAATCGTTTGAAGTCAAACGGAAGATCAGTCGGAATCATTGGTATTCGAGGAATACATACATTTTCACCTGCGTACTTTCCGTTACTAATGGTTGCCTCAATCAAATTCGGCATAAGTCTTTTCACCACAAGTCCAGTACCGTTGCAAAGTCGCGGTAGATTCAAATTACGCAATATCATAATAACTGAACCAACTTTGAGTTGCAAGTTATGTGGTGGGAATCCTGGTAACTCCAGAGAGTTCAAAAACTCCGTTGGATAATTTACTACATCATCGGGATTTGTTATGGAATCAACGGATTTGTATGTCACCAAATCGCCATAGATTTTTGATTGAATGGTGAAATTCAGTGCGTGTACATCATTATTCTTTGCGGCGAGAATTGCTCGTTGACTTAACCAAGCATAATTCTGATAATTCTCACTAATGTTTGGGAAAACATTTTCAATAAGAGCTAATTGAGAGTCTACAACTCGGCAAAAGTCGTTGGTAAGAGTAATTAATCCAGTTGTCGCATCAACTGGGACTTTTCCATTTCCAACAGCTAACAATTGTTTGGAAAATTGTGCAGCACTTTGATCATTTTGAAGTTGAACTCTCATATTAGTGGTTAGCGATAATGTTTTTACGTTATTCCACAAAGGTGATGCCTTCAGGCAAGCATTCAATTCATATGCAGGCGTTCCACGGGGAATTATTGGCAACGTCTGCCTGAAATCGCCTGCCAACAATATCATCAAGCCGCCAAAGATGTTGTTATTTCGCCGAAGATCCTTCAGTGTGAAGTTAAGTGCTTCAAGTGATTTCTTATGTGCCATTGTGCACTCATCCCAAACAATGAGCTTGCATTGCATCAACAATTTTCCCATTGCACTGGATCGGGAAATATTGCATGTTGGAGTATCAATTGTGTTTAAATTGAGTGGCAACTCAAGAAGAGTCGCTGCAATTCCAGATGATGCTAACGCCAAAGCTATGTCACATCTTGATCGAATAGTGGCCAAAATCAATGAAATGACAAATGTTTTCTCTGTTCCTCCAGGTGCGTCCAGGAAGAATAGACCACCAGTATTATTGTCCACCGCTTGCATTAATGTTTCGTATACTTGTTTTTGCTGTTCATTCAGCAACAGCACATTATTTCGAACGAATTCCTGCAATGTATCAACATTGTATTGCAGCTCTCGCTTTAATTCTTGGTTGAATGCATCGTGCATCGATCGATTTGGCGCAATCATTCCTACTTCAATCAGTAGCTTGTTTGCAATAGTCAAGCATTGATCCTCAATCAGAATCAATCCTTCATTGTAGATTTCATCGGTTATTTGCATGTCGGGATTATTCGTTCGAATGCACAAACGATGCAAGATATCTTCATATATGTCGTCTTTGTATTTGTTCCATAACTGAATTGGTTGTGAAGGAAAACATGTGGTGATGATAATTGCGAACAGCGTTCGTATTTGGTACGCATTTGATGAAACAACTGAATCCGCAAGTGTTAAATCCCAATGAGAATCGTTCTCCAGCAAACCCAATAGTTGACATGCTTCTCGATATGTTTGGCATTGGTGGCCATTCACAGTTTTCAAATGCGCAAATGATTTTGGTCCACGTACATTTACCAACAGCAGTCGCAAATAAAAACATTCATCATTTCTAGGATGAATAGTATACATGCGACCTAGCGCATCAATGGAAAACACCTGTAGCCAATCTGGAACTGGGGTTCCTTGTTTGCGACGTTGGAATTTCTTTGTTGATTGATTGCAAGTGTAATACTTGGGCATTTCAACGTACATCAGCGTCGCTGCGAATGGATCTGCTTCACACATTGCAAAGAAGCTAATCAATGTTGTCGATGGTGGTCTCTCAGCTCGTTGTGCCGCATTAGCCCCAGTGAAGTAAACTCTTTGTCCATTTTCCAAATGCACTGCTAAATGTACAACTGTGGGATATCTTTCATGAATTTTAAATGAAAATAATCGCCGCAGTGCTTCATTAGTACTGACGTATCTGCACATTTGGAAGTTCCTGATTTCGTCATTCGCATTTTCCGACGCAATACCAAACACAGCCATGTCGCTGCCTTTTGTGACGTACTTGCACAAATATTTGACTGATTTGGCCGAATGACAACTCTCAACGTTCGCATGTGTTTTGAAAATTCGTGATAGCAGCGGGCAATATGGTACAATGAATTCATTTCCGATCTCAATCTCTTGATTTTGAACTTTAACTTTGATAGTTCGACCATTATCTTCTTTTGAACGCCGACGATAAACTGGATATCCATCGTTCCCTGTGACTGTTTCAGCAACTAACGGTCGCGGATATCGTTTTGTGCACTTTCCATCAACCATGCAAGGCGATAATGGATTTAATGCACCGCACAATCCATGCAGCATCTGTGTCGTCACAATGTCGTGTAGATGGGGATCAGTGACTGGATCAGGAATTTCAGCTGATATAATGTCATCCACTTCATTTGAATGTAATTTGTTCAGCAACCAAATTAGGATATGAGCATGCGGTAGTCCACGCTTCTGCCATTCCACCGAGTACATATAACATCGTGTGTCACCAAAAACTCGATACTTAGTAAGCACATCCATCATAACCTTGAGTTTTTGCTGAAATACTCTGGCGATTATGTCATGGCGATCTAGCGGTTTTTGGCCCGGGTCCAACTCACGTTCAATTTCCGTCCACTTCGGATTGCATTTGAACGTAATAAATAAATCCGGAGTTCCATAATTTGGCACGTACGTCATGGCGTCTTGACCGTATTCGTGCATGTGGCGTGGGCTTCCGATATAAGATGATGGGAGAATCGTCAGGCGTCCAATATTCTGAACATTACCATCTGAATGAATAGCATCACGCAAGTGTATATAGTCCTCAGATCGTAGCTTTGCCTGATTGAATCGGATGAACGCTAAACGTTCGGTCTCGACTATATAGTATATATAGTATATATGTCGACAGCGAATTGCTGGAATAGCCGACGGCACTTCAGAATGACATTCTCCTCATGTGTACGAATCATCATACGATACGCATAGTAATTCATTGCGCTTAGATTTTTGTTCGTTGATACGCCTGAAAATGCAAAATTAAATGGATTGTTAATGGAAACCAATAATAGCAATAATTAGTGTGTGAATATTATACATGTAATTGGATCGACCATCTTCAACGTGATGTCGTATCCGTCTTGCCCTTGCCAATAAATGATTGGATATTGTAACACATCGTACAAACGATGTGTCTCGTTTACACGATGCATGATATTGCTTCTTCGCTGAACGACAATGTCTCGTGATGTAGTTGGATCGCCAACAATAATTGCAGCAACATCATCAACGGTGGGCGCATTGAATCTTCGCACATGTTCACCTTTTGGGGTACGATCCGCTCTTATGACAAATTTGTGCGTATCCGATGGCATTCGTTCCAATGCTGTTTTGAACATATTAACCACAGCGTTATTAGCGTGAAAAAATGCTTGCAACTGTTCAATAATTCGTCTCTTTAACTGTTGTGTTCCCTGTATATTGCACCGCACATTCAGCTGATCCACCATCGACGAAATGAAATATATTTGCAGAAATTGATGCGGTTCATCTGGTGTTGGCACCATTGAACCATGCAAATGATATATTTGTCCTTGTATCTGTAATGGCAAACAATCATGTGTTTAAGTATACGGCGTGACTGTTGTATCTTTTACCTTGCAAGTCGGCATGAAGCCGCCTTCTTGAATGATATTAGCTCCAAAGGAAGTCATGCGAAAGCAGTTATTGTATTCAAGGATGCGTTGAAGGAAATGGTTGGAATCACAATCAGTTCCATTGAACAATGGTTTCAGTGGCTGTGGTGGTGTAAGTAATGGATCCAGTTTGACTTTTCCACTTGCGCAGCATAATCCAGCCGTTTCTCTTTTGAACTTTAACGCATTGCAATATCGGCATACAGTCATCATTGGTCCAATATCTAAATTGTCATCATCACTGTAGTTCGCAGTGGGATCATATTGGAATGTCAAGCGATTGTATGATGCCAATGATTTTCGTGTGCTCACGCGTTGTCTCAATCGGGCATTTTCTCTTATTATATTTTGTCTTTCTTCGTTTAAGTTCTGTGAGTACACTTGTTGCTGGCTTGCATGTCTAGTGCGGCGGCCGATGTTCGCACGTCGTCCTCTCGGCATTTTGGACTATGGACAGACTGGTGAATTTAACCTCAAATGCACGATCCACATAATTTACACAGTTCAACTTACCACCTTAAGGACAAATGCGTGCTGTTGAAATTGAATAAAAATTTGCACAATACGCGTGATTGATTTGATGGTTTCCAATTGAACTGTTAGGAAACGAATAACTTTAACCTCAATTTCACAATTTCACAGTGAACACAATACCGGTTTTAAGTTAGCGTTTGAAAGAACGTGCGCATAATAAATGTCACATAAAATTAACTTAGCAGAGTACAATGAGTAGCTGTCAAACAATGTATCACGCACCGGCGACATCTATTTAAAATGAAACGTACTTATTTTCGTGAGGTATACTTACACACCACGTACTTGCGCCGTTGTAGTACATGCTATGTATCATGGCGCTGTATGTGAAAAATGATTTTCCCTGTTTTCCTGCTTTTCTCTTGAAAATTTTCCTGAATTTTCTTTGCTATAAACCTCACGGAGCCCGATACCTTTCCAACGAATGCAAAACCGTGGAAATCGGTTCGTGCGTTCTGGAGTTATAGCGTCAGGAAGGAAAACCCAACTTATTTTTATATAGAAGAAGATAACTCTAAATTCACTATACCAATTATTTCCAATCAAATCAAAATATCATTATTCCTCAAAGGTCAGAAATGTATATTAACTTACCTATTAATTCAACTAATGACCAATAGTATTTCTGCCCGCCTCAACAATTAACACCAGCAGTTTTTCCCGCAAACTGTATTGTAAAACCATCAAATAGAAATGGTGTTTTTAGTATATTAATAATAATGAACATGAAGTTGAACAGATATAGTTATTACTAAAGAAAATTTGGACAATTATGAAGTATGTTTATCGTTTATCGGAATGGACAAATACATTAGATGAACGTCTTAGAAAATTAGATGAAGAAATGGATATAAGTCATTTAAGTTGCGAGGAAAAATATCAATACGGAATATTTATCGCGAATTTAATGATATATTTTATTTATGAGGCGATAAGCTATCTGCAAATAACACAGTTTATCAACACACTCAACTAATTAACAAAAAAACAATATCGATTACCGCCATCTACCAAAGCTGAGATAAATTCGCAAATGATGGATGATTCAATTATCGAACCCAGTGTTAGTCCTGGAATTCCCCATTATTAATAGTTCGGAAGAAGTTTAATTCTACTGAAAAAATGGCGTTTAGTTGTCGACTTTCGCAAATTAACCGAAATTACTCTTGATAATGTTTTTCCATTACCCAACATAAACGAAATATTAAAACAATTAGGTAGTTCAAATTATTTCACTACCCCAGACCTCGCTAGTGGTTATCACCAAGTCATGTTAGATCCGGATGATAAAGAAACGGCAGGCTTTTAGCACTGACATGTGCCATTTTCACTTTACTAGGACGCCTTTTGGATTGAAAGGGGCACTAGGTACTTTACAAAGACCGATGAATCACGTTTTGTCAGGACTAAATTGTTTTAAATGTTTTGTGTATTTAGACGATGTCGTTATCAATGGATACGATTTAACCCATCATGACCAAAAACTAGTCGACGTTCTTCAATGTTTCCGCAAATTTAATTAAGAACTGCAACCAACTGAATGCAATTTTTAACGGCGCGAAATTAAATATTTAGGTCATTTATTTACAAGTTTCATTTATTTAAACCTGATCCAAAGCTAATCGATTCAATTTTAAAATTTCCTAAACCAATAAACAATTCCACTCTAGAAACTTTCATCGAACTTACAGGTAATTTATACAAAAATATGCTAATATCAGCGAACCTTTGATCGCTCTTAAAAGAGGAAAACCAAAAACATTTCAGGGGAATGCTTTTGCAGATGAATCATTTAATATTCTAAAAATAATTCTGACCAGTTCACCAATTTTATAGTTCCCTGACTTTTCAAAAATATTTTACACAACAACACCGATGCATCAAATGTAGCTATATAGTAGGAGCTCTTTTATCTCAGATTACAAACTCAGTAGACCTTTTACGTTCACGATACACCGTGAACTAGAAGAATTTGAATTTAAAATTCAATATGGAATAGTTAGAACTTTTAATATGGATGACATGTGAAAAGTGTCAACATAATAAACATAAACTTTTACAACAAATGCCTATGAAGATTACTTCAACATCAATCAAACCATTCGAGAGAATATCATTAGATATTGTCGATCCATTACTTCCATCACACAAAAATAATAAATTTATACTTACTCTCCAAGATGACTTGACAAAATTTTGATCAGCAATCCCTATCCCGCACAAAGAAACCATAACGGTTGCAAAAGGTATTGTGTAAAATTTTATTTGTTTATTTGGGTGTCCTAACTAACAGATCAAGGACAGAATTGTATGGGTCATATGTTTAAATAAATATCTAATATACTAAAAATAAAAAAAATTAACTGTACGGCGTATCTTCCTCAAAGTAACGGTGCACTATAAAGGTCCCACAAAACTGGGATCAATGGATTCCATATGCAATGTTTGTCTATAATACCATCAAGGAAAATTATGCCATTCGAATTATTATTCGGCATTAAGCCAGTAATCCCAAACTCATTATTGAAAGGACCTAATAAAATTTATAATTATGAAGAAACAAAGGACTCCAAAGAACTAAAATAGTTACGAAGTAAGAAATGGAGTGCTTTTAAGGGGAGCAACCACCCTGGAACTTTCAAAAAACCAAAAAAACAATTTTTCATTTTGTTATAGGGGCATTCTCTGTCAAATCAGCCAACCTTTTCTCCCCCCCTGCACATTTCATTTTTTGATATAAATAAACTTTTTTGGGCTTAAAATTTGGCTTAGAATGTTTATTATTTAATGCCGTGCCGTATGGCGTTTTTATGGCGTCCGGCGTCCTTGAATTTTCAAATTGGCGGACCATATCTGCTTAGGAAGTCTTTAATTTTTAATAAAATTCATAATAAAAAAGGAATTTTAACTCTGTCAATTTACTCAAAAGTGATTTGGTGTCATAGATTACACATTTTTAATTATTTTTTTACAATTCCAAGATGGCGGATCCAAGATGGCCGCTAAAATTGACAATTTTTCGACGTTCATAAAGATTATTAGAAACATGTCCTAGAAGATTTTCGGGGTCGCTGATCACGAATTTGATTCTAGAATTTTAATATTTAATGGCGGACACAAGATGGTGGTCGAATAAGGCCGAAAGAAGGCTAATTTTTCGACGGTTATAGAAATCAATTAAAACTCGGTATAGGGGGTTTTCGAGGTCGGTGATCATTAAGTTATGGTCGGAATTTGAAAATTCCAGACGGCGGACCAAGATGGCCGCCATAAATGTCAATTTTTCAACGTTTATGAAAATCGATAAAAACATAATCTAGGGGGTTTTCGGGGTCGCTGATCACGAATCTGAGGTCAACATTTAAAAATTCTTTAAGAAAAATACCTTATTCTTGATAGATAGAAAGTGTTATTTTTAGATATTTTTTGAAAAAAATTCTAAAAATAAAACTTTTTATCGAGAATCTGGTACTTTTTTGAGAGAATTTTTAAATTTTAACTTCAGATTCATGATCAGCTACCCCGAAAACCCCCTAGATCATGTTTCTATCGATTTTCATAAACATTGAAAAATTGACATTTATGGCGGCCATCTTGAATCCGCCGTCTTGAAGTTTCAAATTCTGACCCTAAATTGATGATCATCGACCCAGAAAACCCCCTACACCGAGTTTTTATTGATTTCTAAAAACGTAGAAACATTAGCCTTTTTTTCGGCCATATTCAACCATCGCCTTGTGTCCGCCATCTTAAATATTAAAATTCTAGAATCAAATTCGTGATCAGCGACCCCGAAAATCTTCTAGGACATGTCTCTAACGATCTTTATGAACGTCGAAAAATTTGTCAATTTTAGCGGCCATCTTGGATCCGCCATCTTGGAATTGTAAAAATTATAAAAAATGTGAAATCTATGACACCAAAAATACTTTTGAGTAAATTGATAGAGTTAAAATTCCTTTTTTACTATCAATTTTATTAAAGATTAAAGACTTCCTAAGCAGATGGTCCGCCATTTTGAAAATTCAATGACGCCATACGGCATTAAATATAGATATTCTAAGCCAAATTTTAGGCCCAAAAAAGTTAATTTATCTCAAAAAATGAAATGTGCAGAAAATGCCCCTATAGTTCAATATATTAAGTATCATATGCAATTAGTTTGGAAGCCAAATTCGACTTATTTAAAAAATATAATTTTCTGAGCTTAAAACTATAAACGCGTTTTTCCAAAGCAACCTTGATTATACAAGCCATAATCTAAAAAACGAAGCTTTTATAAGGGAATTAGAAACGACGAAAAAATCAAAATTTCCATAGTAAAACACACAAAACATATGGGAAATCACTTTTTTTCCTAAGACAAATTTGTAAATGAAAACGTTGCAAATTCTTAATTATGGTTTCTGAAATATTTTCATAAATGTTTGAATTTCTACATATATGAATATCGTTTAAGTAAATCGTTTTCATTTTCTTGTAATAATTGATTTATTTAAACCAAAATATAAAAAAAGTTCATAACAACAGCTTTCTGGTCAAATTAAAAAGAAAAGCTTACTACAAATCGTGTGCATTAAGCCAATATACATAGATGGCAGTGGGCAGTAAACATTTTTTGAAAACCCGTACAAAAAATCGCCACTTGGGGAAATTTGAGTTCAAAAGTTGTAGGAAAAGCAAAACAAATTCGCAAAATATTTAAGAACGTGTCATAATTTTGTGATTAAACAATCTTTTTCGTATTTTTCTGTATAAATCTGAGACATCTAACGTACACTAGTAAAACTAAAGATAAATTTAGCAAGTATTATTTTAATTCGTCAGAGCCAACTTTGATGTATTTTTCAAAATGAAAGTTCACAAAATATATTTTAGAAATAATTTAATTTTAATATTTCTGCAATTAATATTTACTTAATACCAATATACCCTTCTTGTATATTGCTGCTAAATATATGTAGAACACTTTTGTATAAAAATTTTGTAACATTCTTGCTTTTTTCAATGAAAAACTTGAAGCTAAAAAACACCATTTTTACTATGGATTCCTATGGAAATTAGTGAAAAGTTATACCACTAAAAAAGCTTCGAAAAAATACGTCATAATGATTATGGCTC
This sequence comes from Tipula helvola, assembly GCA_963556165.1. Classification (NCBI taxonomy): domain Eukaryota; kingdom Metazoa; phylum Arthropoda; class Insecta; order Diptera; family Tipulidae; genus Tipula; species Tipula helvola. The sequence goes on from CAUVYM010000663.1 coordinate 18,510, forward strand.
TATACTCTAGAAGGCTCTGGTTTTTCTCGAAATAACATTCATGGAAATTGCGTTGCGCGTATCTCCAAATCTACTAGGTTAAATGACTTGAAATTTGGAGAGAATGTTCAGGACACTTGATTCTTTAGAAGTACCTGTGCTTTTTTTTTTTTGGTATTTTCAAAATTCGATTTTTAGATCGTTTTAAGTCTCAAAATTTTTACCGAAAAACGGGACCCTTTTTTAAAATATGCGTCATTCGATGTAAAATGTATATATCGAAAAATCCCGAGGTACTTTCACAGTTTATGGGTAATAGAATAATATACTACTTTTTTTTGTACCAGGATGCACCAGTTCTGAGATCAGCGCAACGCCGATTTTTTTTTTTTTTTTTTTTCTTTTTTAATTCACTCATTTTTAACAATGGTCACGCCACTATTATGATAAAAAATGCCTGGATTAAAAATGCCAACAAATA
>CAUVYM010000664.1:5000-10000 GCA_963556165.1 Tipula helvola
CAAAAATTTGGATTATAAAAAAAAAAAAATTTTATTTTTTATGATAAAAATAATTTTTTATTAGATTTATTAACACATTTAATAAATTCATGTGGTTAATTATAAGCAAATCGATAAATAAATAATGAATTTTGAATTTTTGAAAAAAAAAAAAAATCCGATGGTTTCATTTTTTATGTTGTGCTCTTTACTTTAACATGAAAATCACAAAGCGAGAACAAAAATTTGGATTATAAAAAAAAAAAAATTATTTTTTATGATAAAAATAATTATGTATTAGATTTATTAACACATTTAATAAATTCATGTGGTTAATTATAAGCAAATTTACTTTAACATGAAAATCACAAAGCGAGAACAAAAATTTGGATTATAAAAAAAAAAAAAAATTATTTTTTATGATAAAAATAATTTTTTATTAGATTTATTAACACATTTAATAAATTCATGTGGTTAATTATAAGCAAATCGATAAATAAATAATGAATTTTGAATTTTTGAAAAAAAAAAAATCCGATGGTTTCATTTTTTATGTTGTGCTCTTTACTTTAACATGAAAATCACAAAGCGAGAACAAAAATTTGGATTATAAAAAAAAAAAAATTTATTTTTTATGATAAAAATAATTATGTATTAGATTTATTAACACATTTAATAAATTCATGTGGTTAATTATAAGCAAATCGATAAATAAATAATGAATTTTGAATTTTTGAAAAAAAAAAAATCCGATGGTTTCATTTTTTATGTTGTGCTCTTTACTTTAACATGAAAATCACATAGCGAGAACAAAAATTTGGATTATAAAAAAAAAAAAAATTTATTTTTTATGATAAAAATAATTTTTTATTAGATTTATTAACACATTTAATAAATTCATGTGGTTAATTATAAGCAAATTACGTTGATAAATGATAAAAATAATTTTTTATTAGATTTATTAACACATTTAATAAATTCATGTGGTTAATTATAAGCAAATCGATAAATAAATAATGAATTTTGAATTTTTGAAAAAAAAAAAAAAATCCGATGGTTTCATTTTTTATGTTGTGCTCTTTACTTTAACATGAAAATCACAAAGCGAGAACAAAAATTTGGATTATAAAAAAAAAAAAATTTATTTTTTATGATAAAAATAATTATGTATTAGATTTATTAACACATTTAATAAATTCATGTGGTTAATTATAAGCAAATTTACTTTAACATGAAAATCACAAAGCGAGAACAAAAATTTGGATTACAAAAAAAAAAAAAAATTTATTTTTTATGATAAAAATAATTTTTTATTAGATTTATTAACACATTTAATAAATTCATGTGGTTAATTATAAGCAAATCGATAAATAAATAATGAATTTTGAATTTTTGAAAAAAAAAAAATCCGATGGTTTCATTTTTTATGTTGTGCTCTTTACTTTAACATGAAAATCACAAAGCGAGAACAAAAATTTGGATTATAAAAAAAAAAATTTTTATTTTTTATGATAAAAATAATTATGTATTAGATTTATTAACACATTTAATAAATTCATGTGGTTAATTATAAGCAAATCGATAAATAAATAATGAATTTTGAATTTTTGAAAAAAAAAAAATCCGATGGTTTCATTTTTTATGTTGTGCTCTTTACTTTAACATGAAAATCACAAAGCGAGAACAAAAATTTGGATTATAAAAAAAAAAAAATTATTTTTTATGATAAAAATAATTATGTATTAGATTTATTAACACATTTAATAAATTCATGTGGTTAATTATAAGCAAATCGATAATAAATAATGAATTTTGAATTTTTCAAAAAAAAAAAAAAAATCCGATGGATTCATTTTTTATGTTAAGAGATCATTTATGAATATAAAGCCAAATTGTAAACGACATAGTTACGGGTGGAGTAGTGTGAATAGGGAATATCAGCCATCATACTGATACCTAAAACATGCTTTAATCATAGATTGGTCGTATAAATAATAATAATGTTAAATGTAATATACGATCTTATTATGTTCACATATAAGTCAAAGTTGTATATAAAATGTAACATGTTTGAAATGAAACAAAAGATATTGACATACATAATTGCGACCTAACATAATATTCCTGTAGTCAACGACCATACCATGTTTACGTACCGGTTCTCGTCCGATCACCGAAGTCAAACAACATTGGGCATAGTTAGTACTTAGATGGTTGACTGCTTGGGAACACTATGTGTTGTTGGTATTTTTTCCATTTAAATCCGATGGTTTCATTTTTTATGTTGTGCTCTTTACTTTAACATGAAAATCACAAAGCGAGAACAAAAATTTGGATTATAAAAAAAAAATGTTTTTTATTTTTTATGATAAAAATAATTTTGTATTAGATTTATTAACACATTTAATTTTATCTATTTTATAATATATTTATCTATAAATAATGAATTTTGAATTTTTCAAAAAAAAAAAAAATCCGATGGTTTCATTTTTTATGTTGTGCTCTTTACTTTAACATGAAAATCACAAAGCGAGAACAAAAATTTGGATTATAAAAAAAAAAAATTTTTTATTTTTTATGATAAAAATAATTATGTATTAGATTTATTAACACATTTAATAAATTCATGTGGTTAATTATAAGCAAATCGATAATAAATAATGAATTTTGAATTTTTGAAAAAAAAAAAAAATTCGATGGTTTCATTTTTTATGTTGTGCTCTTTACTTTAACATGAAAATAACAAAGCGAGAACAAAAATTTGGATTATAAAAAAAAAAAAAAAATTATTTTTTATGATAAAAATAATTTTGTATTAGATTTATTAACACATTTAATAAATTCATGTGGTAAATTATAAGCAAATCGATAAATAAATAATGAATTTTGAATTTTTCAAAAAAAAAAAAAATCCGATGGTTTCATTTTTTATGTTGTGCTCTTTACTTTAACATGAAAATCACAAAGCGAGAACAAAAATTTGGATTATAAAAAAAAAATTTTTTTTATTTTTTATGATAAAAATAAATGTATGAAAATGTATGTATGAAAATCACAAAGCGAGAACAAAAATTTGGATTATAAAAAAAAAAAAAAATTTATTTTTTATGATAAAAATAATTTTGTATTAGATTTATTAACACATTAAAACAAAGCGAGAACAAAAATTTGTATTAAAAAAAAAAAAAATTTTGTTTTTTGATTTTGTTATTCGTTTGGTCTGTAAGTATATTGAGATGAGAAAAAAAAAATAAATTTAAAAATTTATTTTTTAATGAATTTCGAATCTTGATATTTTATTTGGTTAATGTGAGAATTTTGTATCAGTAAGAACAAAATTCCTATTCACATATAATTGGAAATAGGAACAAATAAATATTTGCACCTTTAATGAAAAAAATTAAACGAATAAACCTAAGTTTATCATATGAATTGTATTGGTTTGAAATTAAATTTAATACGAAAAGTTATAAATTAGTTCATAAAATGATTACAATTTTATGAGCAAAATCATAATTTACATTCTGGTTGATCCTGCCAGTAGTTATATGCTTGTCTCAAAGATTAAGCCATGCATGTCTAAGTACACACTCTCGAACAGTGAAACCGCAAAAGGCTCAGTATATCAGTTATGATTTATTAGATCGTATACATAGTTACATGGATAACTGTGGTAATTCTAGAGCTAATACATGCACATAATCACGGACCGCAAGGAACGTGTGCTTTTATTAGATTAAAATCAATCGATACATTAAGGTATATTTATATACTGTGTCGTTAATAAGATGAATCTGAATAACATGTAGATCGCATGGTCCAGTACCGGCGATAGATCTTTCAAATGTCTGCCCTATCAACTATTGATGGTAGTATCTAGGACTACCATGGTTGCAACGGGTAACGGGGAATCAGGGTTCGATTCCGGAGAGGGAGCCTGAGAAACGGCTACCACATCTAAGGAAGGCAGCAGGCGCGTAAATTACCCAATCCCAGCACGGGGAGGTAGTGACGAAAAATAACAATACAGGACTCAATCCGAGGCCCTGTAATTGGAATGAGTACACTTTAAATCCTTTAACAAGGAACAATTGGAGGGCAAGTCTGGTGCCAGCAGCCGCGGTAATTCCAGCTCCAATAGCGTATATTAAAGTTGTTGCGGTTAAAACGTTCGTAGTTGAACTTGTGTCAAGCACAGGTGGTACACCGTAACTGGGTTCGTACATCATCTTGATGCTATGACGTATTACTGTAGTGGCTTAAACGTAAGTTTATCCGCGTAATAAATCTAAATTAGTGCTCTTTACCGAGTGCTGGTCTAGAACAGTACAATTACTTTGAACAAATTAGAGTGCTTAAAGCAGGCCATTTGTGCCTAAATATTCTCTGCATGGAATAATGGAATAAGACGTCTGTTCTATTTTCAATTGGTTTTTAGATCAAGACGTAATGATTAATAGAAGCAGTTGGGGGCATTAGTATTACGGCGCGAGAGGTGAAATTCGTGGACCGTCGTAAGACTAACATAAGCGAAAGCATTTGCCAAAGATGTTTTCATTAATCAAGAACGAAAGTTAGAGGTTCGAAGGCGATCAGATACCGCCCTAGTTCTAACCATAAACGATGCCAGCTAGCAATTGGATGGAGCTACATATATGGCTCTTTCAGTCGCTTTCCGGGAAACCAAAGCTTTTGGGCTCCGGGGGAAGTATGGTTGCAAAGTTGAAACTTAAAGGAATTGACGGAAGGGCACCACCAGGAGTGGAGCCTGCGGCTTAATTTGACTCAACACGGGGAAACTTACCAGGTCCGAACATAAATGAGTAAGACAGATTAATAGCTCTTTCTCGAATCTATGGGTGGTGGTGCATGGCCGTTCTTAGTTCGTGGAGTGATTTGTCTGGTTAATTCCGATAACGAACGAGACTCAAATTTCTTAACTAGATGCCGGCAGGGTTATGGTGTAGAAACTTTGCAGACATTTTTGCCTCTGTTATACTATGCTTCTAACGAGGTGTGGT
>CAUVYM010000665.1:0-20090 GCA_963556165.1 Tipula helvola
GAGATATTTGCAAAAACAGTAGAAACAATCGATTTTTGTGACCTTTGACCCCTGATTTTAAAACTTGCGGCCATCCAATTATTTTCGAATTTTAAGAATAGTTTTAGGATGCCAAAATACAAGTTTTCACGTAATAATATACTGGGTATCTCGATTTCCGAGGTGAACCCCCTATAATGACTGGACTAAAAATATAGTTACTGTCCAGTCTGCATCTTTAAAATTTTTGTAGAGAACGGTACGCATAAATATCAGATTGTGAAGTAAATGAAGAGAATGTGAATGAAAATGTTACTGTTCGTGCGAACACTGATAAACAGACTTTCCATTTCTGATGCATTATCACATCAGTTTGTTTTGTTTTTTATGTTAGTAGCAGGGCTGCGGAGTCGGAGTCGGAGTCGAGGAGTCCGAGGCGGATGGCGTAGCGTAATGTTTCACTTAGGAAAAACCTTAAAAATCCTCGCCACACAAAATCATCGTTAACATATAGAAACTTATTCTGCTTTATAACGAGATATTAATTACGGAAATTTTCAATATGTCCACCCAAGGTTAGAGTATTCTTAAGAGATGAACGACAAAATAGAGCAAACCTGCGCTATGTAATTTGGCAATGACTACCACCAAGAAAAACCTGTTGAAGAAGTAGAAGAAAAACGTGAATTCTAAAAATTTCTAGATGACCATGAGAAATCGAAACGACTTCGGATTACAAAAATTCAGAATTTATTTTTTTGATGGCTTGGATAAAATGGAAAAAATCCGCAGAAGTACGAATCTTAATATTCTTGATGCTATACTAATTTTAAGAACAAATTTGTAATTAATTTAAATTGTAGACATTTTTTCTTTCTCTTTTATTTCTTTAAATATTCTTTACTTTGATTTTTAATTCTTGTTATGTTTAAATTATGTCCTACTCCTTATGCTGATAGAATTTGAATACGAGCAATAGTTGAATTTTATAATATTTTTTGAGTACATGTAGAAGTTGGAGTTGGAGTTGGAGTTGGAGTTGGAGTTGGAGTCAGAGTCGGAGTCGGAGTCGGAGTCGGAATCGGAGTCGGAGTCGGAGTCGAAGTCGAAGTCGGAGTCGGAGTCGGAGTCGGAGTCGGATGGTCAATTTTTATACATCGGAGTCGGAGTCGGAGTCGGAGTCGTAGAATTATTTTACCGACTCCGCAGCCCTAATAAAGTCTTTAAAAGCAAAATGGTGTAGTGCGAAATTTCGAAAATTTGTGAAAACATTTTTGTGATTCGCGTAACAAACAACAGAATCTTTAAATATATTAAATTTCAAACTTTCCGAATTTTCCTATACTAAAATTTTTGATTTTGATCTTTGCGAATTCCTCTATTCAAATTTCCTAAATAAACTGTAAATACCTACCTAAATTTCATTTAAAAAATCACTCAGTAATTGCAAGTTACTAATTACAAAAATTTAAATATCGATTTTCTTAATTTGTAAACTCTATAGATTTAAATAAATTCATAATTTGTAACTTACACTACAAACTTTTCAAATCTCTTTTCCAAATCGAAATTGCAAATTTCAAAATTCGTACTTTTACTAAATATGCCAATTTTTCAAAATTACTTTTAAAACTTTGAACTTTCAAATCTTCGGTTCTCGATTATTTAAGAGTTTCAATTAATAAATTGGTTAATTCTCTTCGGTTTACAAAGGTAGTTATTGAAATTCTGCAAAAAGTGACGAACGACCTGTTCAAGGCGCAAAATTGAAAAGCTGGTCGAACCTATACGTCAAGAGGATCAGGTATCAACCATTGAACCATTTACATTATCTATTGACTTGAAGATGGAGTTGGCTGTTGAGTTTGGGTTTAAGTTGTAGGTTTAGTCGGTGGTCGAGTTGGAAATTGAGTTAAGATTCATGAACAATAGTATTCGGACCGAGTTGATTTAGGGATTGAGTATTGTGATAAGTTTGGGCTTTAAGTTAATGGTTAAGTTGATAGTTGAGTTGGGGTTGAGTTGAGGGATGACTTGGGGTTGGGTTGAAATGGGTTTAGTTATGATTTACTTAGAGTGAGTTGAGTTGAAATATACATGTGTTTTTCGGGCTACTTGGCACTAATTTCCAAACCATATGGCATGGTGGATTTTTGGTAAAAAGCAGACTCGTAAAGTAGTTAACCCTTTCAAACGCCATTTAAAATTGACTTTCTTCTAAAACTAAAATATGTAGCACAATTATGAACTGCTATGATATGGGATTGCTCATAAAACTGTAGTGTGAACATAAATACATAAGAGAACGATCGCACAAGAGAAATGAGACAAAAATTAAAAATTACGGATGGTCGAAGCGATGAGAGTTGATGTACAATATATTGTACAAGGCGTTTGAGAGGGTTAAGTAACGGATGTAAGCTAAAAAAAGCATGAGAAGAAATGCTGAATAGTTTAATATTCGTTTGATTTCACTTAAAGAGTATTTCAATGCTGCATTTCTTCAATAAATTGTTGTTACAGATGCACAGCGTGAAGATAAAATCAGCACCAGTTTGCGTTGAATTTTAAAGTGTGATCATACAAAATTGTACATAATATAAAAATCAAACTAATGACATTGGAATCGCAACAAAGTTTAAATTAAGCTCATTCCGTTGCAAATATTGTCAAAATCGCACCACACACATAATCTAATAGTCATTACTGCTTACTGGAGAACCGAAAACCATCAAATTATTTACAAGAAAGCCCAATTTAACAAAAAAGTGACTGTCAACGCGATTTTTTGGTACGAGAAATGAATGAACTACGAGTGGAAGGCCTTTACTTTCTTAAGAATGGTGCCACATATCACACCGCCGGTAAAAAATGGTCATTTTACGTCAAATATTTTATGGACGTGACATATCTATATTTGACGTATCATACGACCATACAGCCAAAAAATTTGGACAAAAATTTCCACCACTTCAATTTTTAGAGGATCTGAATTATTTTTTTTTAATTTCTCTGGAAAGGGTATAATTTAAAATACGTCACTGGACTTTTCCGTTGACCTGTAACTTAATTTTAAAATTAATGATAGAAATCTTAATAAAAACATGGACTTTTCTTCTTTATTATTTCAAAGATCTATTCGAAATATTTCAGCATTTGATCCTACATCGAAAACTTATTAAATAAGATAACCATTATCTTGTTCCTGAGGCTTCTAAAAGCCAGAAAAGTATTTTTATCGGTTTAACGCATAACTCAGACTTGCAAGTTCTTTTGTTTTGACAGTCATAAGTAGTTTACGATCTTTTTGTTTGCTGAATCCGAATCTAATAACAGAATTTCTCAATCACGTCAGCATTTCGAAATATCCAATCTAAATCTGCAACAAATCCAAAATGACTTTCATAAAAATTACAGAATTAAATTTATTATAAATAATTCACAAATTAGAGGACGAAAATGAATTTAGGTGAGTTTCTCTTTCTCATGTATACTGTTTTATAATAAGTACATGCAATGTTTTCATTAAAAAATTTTATTTCGGCATCGTTCGGTATTTTTAAATAATTTGAATAGTTTTTTGAAATAATAAAGAACAAAAATCTATGTTTTTATTTACATTCCTAATATTAATGACTTCCATACAGTAATCCTTCGCGTATTTTGAGGTTAGATTACATTTTATTGGGAAAAAAGCAGTGACGAGTTATAGCCTACCCTTTCCAGAGCGATTTAAAAAAAAATTATGCAGATTACTTAAAAATTGAAGAGCAGAAAGATTTTTGTTCAGAAAAAGTCTGTTTTGCCCACTGTGGGCTACCCGGATCAACCCATTTGACACCACGGGACTTTTTTTTGTGAAACTATCCGAAAACCTAGGCTTCACGTCAATCGTCCGCATGCTCTTGCCGATCTTAATCCAACATTCGACAAGAAATTTCTTCGACTGAAACGTTGCGACACATTATGAAAAAACCGATATTAATAAAAATAAATGGAAGAGGTAGTACCGCAGATATAAATTTGTATATATATGATAGGTTAAACGAATGGTAATGATGCCGACAAAAGGGCTCAATCGTAATTTTGAGGATATGTTTTTAAATTATTGAGTTATTTAACAACCATACATTCATATAATTATACTTACCCCCTCCCTGTACTAGGATATTTTTAAAAATTTCCTAAATATCGATTTAGTATAACGTGGTATGTTAATTGACGCTCTATACGATTGACCGTGTTGAGGTTAAGTTAAGGGTTGAGTTACGGGTTGAGTTGAAGATTGATATCTAGTTGAATTTGAGTTGATTTTAAGGTTGGCTGGAGTGTTGATTTGGGGATGAATGAGTGATTCGGTTGGGAATGTGGTGGTCGAGTTGAGGATTTAGTTGAGGGTTAGATTAAGTTGATTTGAGTTGAATTTATTCTCGAATAAATTTCTTGATTAAGTAGAGGGTTGAGATTTAGGTGGAGTGAGACGTTCAAGAGGGATATTTTCGGAGGTTACTTATGGAAAGCTAGCTTTTCGGTCCATGTTGATTTGACACTTGTGCGTTGGATTGAGCTGTGGGGTAAGACTTGGGTGAACTCAACCTTAAAATTAGGCTGCATTAGGGCTAGATGCAGCGTTCATTTGGTGATTTATTTGTGGTTTGAATTGCAGATAACATAATGGTGATTTTAGTTGTGTTCTTTGCGAGCGTAATTTTTCGACCATTGAGATGTTTGAAGATTGAGTGAGGCTAAATCTGAGGTTAGTTAGAAGGTTGAATTTGGATTTAAGGTTAAGCTGAATATTAAGTTAGGGGTTAAGTTTGGGATTGAGTTGAAAGTTTAGGGGTGGAATTGGAATTAAGTATTTTATTGACGTTCGATGTTCAATGGCCGAATCTCGGTAGGCCGAATGCCGAAAGGCCGAAAGCCGAAAAGCCGAATGGGTCGGAAGGCCGATTATCGAATGGCCGGATGTGTCGAAAGGCCTAATGTCGAAAAGCCGGATGGGTCGAAAGGCCGAAAGGCCAAATGTCGAAAAGTCGAATTGGTCAGAAGGCCGACACACATTTATGGTAAACTATGAGTAGAAGCAACATGAGCGATACGATTCCTTTGATCTGTGTCTGATAGGTAGACGAAGGAATTTCCATTATCGTAAATATTAAGAACTTTACGGAAAAAGTAAAATTCGATATACATTTTATAAGTTATAATATTAATTTGGTCGGCACTATGATAATTGCGTTTCTGGATTTTAGTTTTCTGGACTTTTTTTCGACTTTTCAGTTTCTGATTATTTTTTCTAGATGAAGTAGCCACCTCAAAAAAAATATTATCTAATTTTATTTCTTACTTTAATTAATTATATTTTAATTATGTGACAAATAAAACATACGAAGATTGTAATATTTAAGGCGATTTACTATTAAACATTTGTATACAAAAATTTTGATAAAAGTATAAATGTTGGTTTTCATAAAAATTGGCTGGGCTACCTTATCTAGAAAAAAATAATCAGAAAATGAAAATCCCGAAAAAAAGTCGAAAAAAGTCCAGAAACGCAATTATAAAAATGCGCACCAAATTAATATTATAACTCATAAAATGTATATCGAATTTGACTTTTTCCGTAAAGTTCTTAATATTTACGATAATGGAAATTGATTCGTCTATCTTTCAGACAAAGATCAAAGGAATCGTATCACTCATGCCGCTTCTACTGATAGCTCTACCACAAATGTTTCAAGTTATTTTGTGGGTGGCTTAATTCGTTGGGTTAGTATGGCATCGACGAATGTATTGGAGCGAGTTGCGGATTTAAGGCTTCATCAATCTTTCAGACACAGATCAAAGGAGTTGTATCGTTCGTATCGCTGCTAAAAATATCTTTTTCTGGATTGCTTCTCCGGTAATTTCTAGATTTTTTTTTCGGGACTTTATTTTTATGAATTTTTACTTTTCTACTATACATTCTAGATTCTAAAATTTCTGTATTTCTTTTCAGGCAATAAAAAGATGAAAAATTTATTTTGACACAAACGGCCTTTCGGCATTCGGCTTTTCGAATGAATCGGCTTTTCGATATTCAGCCTTTCGGCCCTTTTGGCCTTTCGACACATTCGGTTTTTCGATATTCCGCATTTCGACATTCGGCCTTTCGGCATTACATTAGGCCTTTTGACATTTGGCCTTTCGGCCCTATACATTTATTTAGACTGTTTTGGTGATTTCGTTGGATATTGGGTTTGATTGAGTTTGAGGTTCTGTTCAAGATTGAGTTGGGGTTAAGTTAAGGGACTAAGGGATTTAGTAAATCATTCACTTGGAAGTTGAATTTCAGGTTACGTTAACCGAGATGAATAAACGAAAGCATTACAGGGTTTGTGCCAGTTCCAGTACACCCAAATGGAGTGATGACGTAATCGTTTTTATTTTTTCAGCAGTAAAGTCCTTTTTTGTAGGGGGAAAAATTGTATATAATCACAGTCATGGCCCTCATTCAGGGGCAACAGGAGAGAAATTGTATGCAATGAGGGCGAAATATCTAAAAAAATTCAAATTTCAGAAGCAATGAACACCACAAAAATTAGCCTACTCCTAAGGGCCCGCAGATTTCTTACGACAAAAATATTCGATCACTCCAAATCACCATTTACATCCCAAAATGAGTTTTCACTCAATCCCGCAGCATCAAAAATCTGATTTATTAAATGGAGGATCAGACGTCCGATGTGAGAACTCAAATAAAAAATTGATTTATGATTTTCCACATGGAACTAGTGAAATTAATATTTCCAAAACGGTTCTAATAATAATATAAATGGATAAACGAAATTTTGTTTTAATTTTGTTTATCATTAACAACTTTCATAGTTACCAGATTATAGATAAATGTGTCTCTAAATATTTGAATTATAAGACGCTAAATGGGTATGTAATACCCAAACTACACACATAATGTATGCAAGCGATTGCGTCACCACCCCATTTGGAATGTGCTGGAACCAGCACACCTAACCAACTTAAGAACGTTATTTTCCTAAGTGAACATCAGTTTATGCCCTGAAGATTTGGCCCTTCATATTTAACTCCAGAAATGTTTTATTCCCTTGAAATATTGATATATTCTAGCAATAAACAATGGTCTAATTTCTGTAATAAAGCGATTTCCGAAGAAAACGGTCATAAAACCCAAATTTGAGCTGGCCCTTTTTATGAGCGTAATATGAAAAAAAAAAAATCGAACTTTCATCGAACGGCTTGAGAATTTTAACAAAACAATAAAACGCATATGTATATAAAATTTGTTAACTTTAAAAAAAAAACATTTTATTATGGAATAAGGTCGAAAGGCCGAATCTCTGTCACCGAAAAGCCGCTCGCCGAAAGGCCGCACACCGTAAGTCCAAATGACAAAAGACCTAATGTGTCGAAAGGCCGAACGTCAACAGGCCGAATGTGTCGAAAGGCTGAATATCGAAAGGCCGAATTTCGAAAGGCCGAATGTGACGAAAGACCGAATAAGTCTAAAGACCGAATGTCAAAATGCCGATTCTGACGAAAGGCTGTATGTTGAAAGGCGATTTGTGTCATTTATTAGTAAATCATATGTTGGTTACCTTATCAAGAAACAAATAATACAGAAACCGAAAATACCGAAAACAAATCCAGAAAAAAAAATCCAGAAACAAAAAATTCAGGAAAACAAAAATTCAGAAAATAAAAACCCCGAAGTATTTACGAATCATTAAACCCGCTGAAATACATTCGTCGACGCCATACTAACCCGACGAATTAAGCCAACCACAAAGTAACTTGAAACATTTGTGTTAGATCTATCAGTAGAAGCGATATGAGCGATATGATTCCTTTGCTCTGTATCTGAAAGGTTGACGAAGCAATTTCCATTATCGTAAATATTAAGAACTTTACAGAAAAAAATCGAGGTAGGATGTGTCTACTACACGGCGCCGTGAGAGGTGTTTTCCGTGATAACGTTTATAAGCGGTGCGAGAAATGGCACGATGTATGCGGGTTTGTTAAAATAAAATTATTTATTATTAGCATCATAAAATGGGAGTACAGTGGTTGTTTGCAAACGATTAAGTACTGGGCGATGGTACGAGAAGTGCGATTTGAAGCGCAGGGTATCAGCGATGTTGTATCTGACGAATGTGAGATCCAGACAGGTGCCTCCCAAAGTCGTCGAGGCTAGTGTGTTGGAGACGCAGTCTGCGTTCAGGATGTCCTTGATGAATCGCACGAATTCGGGTTTAGCGATGACATCGATGTTGAAATCGCCGCAGAGCACAAGAGGTATGTATATCGGAGTTCATACTGACATATGGCGGTGCGTACTGGCTTCGGGAGAATGCCCCATCTGCTCCTATCAGATAAGGTGCTCTCTAGCATTATAAATCGTCACTTTGTAGATCTAAATTTTAATTAAAATTTATGTGAAAATTAATTACATATTTTAATTTACAATAAATTATCTGCCACAGATTCTTTACGCACAAATTGACACCAGAATTTTTCTGATCAGGTGGGGCGTTCTCTCGCTACAGTGCTTTCAAGCGCTTTTAATCGCTATTTTGTAGTTTGTAATTTTAATTAAAAGTTATGTGAAAATTAATTACATATTTTAATTTAAAATAAATTATCTGCTGCAAGTTTTTTACGCACAAATTGACACTAGAATTGCTACGATCAGATGATGTATTCTACCATTACAGTGTTTTCAAGCTTTGTAAATCACCATTTTGTAGATTTTAATTTTAATTAAAATTTATGTGGAGATTAATTATTTTAATTAACAATAAGTTATCTGCCACAATTTCTTTACGTACAAATTGACACCAGCAGCACTCCGGTCAGATAAGGGATTCTCATGGTTGATTGTAAATCGCTGTTTTGTACTTTGTAATTTTGATTGATTGATTTAGTGTATACGACCAAGCCTAAGGCAAGTTTCCCGGATACGCCGGGCCCACCGTACACCCTTTTACGAATAACAAGATCGAAGGAAAGCAAAGTAGTCGATAGTTATTGACACTTGTTAATCACAAGACAACACAATTTTTTCTAATACAGCGTGTCCCCCTGTTGTAATTGCAATATCTGAAAAGCATTAATTTTAATTAATTATTAGTCTACATTATTATTCCCACCGGCGGTTGTGCGGTGGGAGGGGCGAGATTTCGTTCCATCATCATGTTCCCAAGCGGTCAACCAAATTTGTACTAACCGTAGCAAATGTTGCTTGACATTGGTGTTGAAGTTGTTGCGTCTCTTCCCTCTTGTCTACTCGCCCCCCACTGTTTTGTACTTTCTAATTTTAATTAAAATTCATGTGGAAATTAATTAATTTACTTTAACATAAATTAACCACTACCGGTTTTTTACGCAAAAATTGACACCCGATGGTGTCCAATCGGATAAGTCATTCTATCGCTACACTGGTTCATGCATTTAAATCGGTCGAAATCAGAGGTTCGCGGTGCGGGTTCCTATGCCATCTGATAACGTCATTGCGATACCATTATGCGTGACACAAAAAGCCGAAGGACCAATCTAAGCAATCATATCTTTAAATTTAAGATAATGCTTATAGTTGATGAGTAATTGCTTACGACCAAGGGCTAAATTTCGGGTAAATTTTATAAATTTTCCATAAATGTTTGAAATAATGTCAAAAGTCTAAAAATGCCTATAAAATTGAATTTTTTAAATTTATTTTAAACAAAATATTTTTTCTGGATTGCTTTTCCGGTAATTTTTTGATTTTTTGGGGCATTTTGTTTTTCTAGATTTTTACTTTTCAACTATTCTGGATTTCGAAATTTTTGGATGTTTTTTCATGCAAATGTTGTGATCCCAGTAAATCGCTTTAAATATTAAAATCTTTTTTTTTTGTCATACAATTAAAAATTGTATAATAAAAATAGAAAAATAAAAAAAAAATTGTCCGACAAAATTTGATCACATTAATATGCTATACACAGGATTTGTTAACACGTATTTTCAATTTAAAAATGAAATTTTTAAATATTGATTTCAATCAATTATGTGAAGAAAAATTGAATGAAAATTCGGCCTTTTGATATTCGGCCTTTCGACATTCGGCCTTTCGACATTCGGTCTTTCGACATTCAGCTTTCCGACGTACTCAGCCTTTAGACATTCGGCTTTACGACATTCGCCTTTTCGACACATTCGGCGTTTGGCCTTTGAACATTTGGCCTTCCGATATTCAGTCTTTCAACATCGAACGATTCATACAGATGTTCGGCAGGCACTGCGTATAATGATATTTGATATAATTATGCATCTTTTTACACTACAAATACCGCATTTTAATACAACTAAATAGGAACATTCGAATTCCCATAAGATATAAGACATTTTTAAGTTCACTCCATTGAAGTTTGGAAAATTCTCAGAGACGATCCACTTGTTAAGCACAATTTCGATTTTTAGGTGTGCATTTCTATCTTACTGCTACAGTATCTACTAAATAAGAAAACAATAATACATTACCCAATACATTGCTTAATTCACAATTATTCCTTTTTTTTCATTACTCTCTTTTAAAGTGTTTTTTCAGACTTTGGTTTGATTTATGTTAGTTTCAGTTTTGTGATGATATAATAATAATGTTGAAACGTATTGTTAATTTCTAACTAACCTATCAACATTTTCGGATTACGTACAAATTTTTCAGATAGAACAACGAAAATTATAGGCCTTTAATTTATCATCTAATCTGTCTTGTTTTGTTAAAGCATAATTAATTATCTTATGTAACATTTTTATTTTTTTGGATAACGAATATAAATTACTAAACACAAAAAGCAACAATTACAAGTTCCTATAATAAATGCGTTGTAAAATGAAAAGGCGTCAATTTATTATTATTTTAACACAATTGAATATAAATTGTGGTAGATTTCACACCCAATAAATAATGGCATTAAATTTAGTTTAGATGAATGTATTAAACCAAATATCTATACCAAATAAATAAGAAATAAACAAAAATGAAATTAATTTATTTTATTTAGTTGAGTTAAAGTATTAACTGGAAAATTACTTTAAGAGATCGCTCTGTGGCGAAATAATCGAAAAAAAAGCCTTCATAAAATCCGTTTTTAGACGACAACACAACAAATTGGTTAAACATTTATGAGTGCGACACAAGACATTTTCGAAATAATTTTTCCAGACATTTTCCATTAATATTAATTTTGTTTATCGTTTTCGATTTTTCAAGTATTTTCTCGAAACCTTATTTTCTTCTAGATTTTATATTTTTTGCCAAGCTACATGGAACAATAAAGATAACATTTTTATTTTTTTTACTATATACGGCGCTTATGTTCAGATTAAATTTTAATGAATCATTTAAAAGTTAATTCCAGTAATTTGGTATGTGAAGTACATGCAGGCAATTATTAATTAATGTCTTGTTGTGTACCAATATAATAAAAACTAAAAAAATATTTTAAATTTTTAGATAAGCAAGGGAGGATTTCATCATGATATCACATCGGTTCGTTTGTCCTATATAAATACATACATATTATGTATACATAATGTTCAAACCAATAAATTTGTTTTCTTTAATAATAATATCAAAACGAAGCATCGTGACTAGAATCTGTGAATTTACTGATTATAATTTTTTTTTGTCTCTCTTATCAATTTATGGCTGCCCCTTAATATCAAAATCTCTTAAATACTACCAAAAAAAAAAAATAAAAAAAATTGTCCCAAAACAAAACAAAAAAATTAATAAAACAAATTTTTCAATTTGAATTAAAATTAAGAGAAAAATCTGGATCTGGGGGGAAAAGGCAGACCCATAATATAATAAGATAACAAAACGATTTTTTTTTCTGCTGCAGCAAATTGGTTTCGATTCGATTTTAAAATTCATGTCAAGATTTTGTGATTTTGAGTTTCGTAATCAGTATATGGCTATCTGTATAGAGGATAAAAATATTATGGAAATTAATTAGCTTTTTGGACAGTGTTACTCAAAGTGACGGTCCATATGAAGGTGCCATCGATTAATATCACAAAAATTACTTTTCAAGTGGTTGCTGATAAGACGGTACCAATTGTGGACGATAACCTACTTGCAAGCGCTCTGCAGACAAACACCTGGTTAAGGTTCTTATTCGTTTCATTACTTCTCATTTTCTTAGAAAGTATTGGGATAGTCACCAAAAGTATACTGACAAATTTGTAGACACGGAGCTAGAAACCTGCAAGAAATGAAATAGGAAACTGAAGCAAAATCGGTTGTCATGCTGCTGTCACATTAGACTAAAGGATTAAACAGATTTTAAGGTTTAGTAAAACTGAACAGATAAATTAATCTGTTTGTATGATAATGACAGTCTAGTCTAATTTAGCTACAATAACAGTTTTATCAAAGATAAACTATCTGCCCTTGGCTTTCGACCAGTTTTTCATTGTGAAGTATGATAGTTTCATAAAAAAGGGAGAAAATTCAACTAAGACAATTACCTATGTTTGATTATGATTCACTAGTTACATTGAAACGTTTTCGAAGCTTGCATAAAAAAAAAATCAAGGTTATTAACATTTTGAATAAATAAGCATACATCTCCTGTTGTAACCTCAAAACCAGACTAAATGTATATTCCACATCCTGCGCGCTTACATACATCCGTTGTATGCTGATGGTTTTACAAATCATTTAAAATTGAAAATTACGCTTGAAGCATAACAATTAATAGATGAAAATCTGAAGAAAAATTTCTCATCTCATGCCACCACCGCTCATACTCGTACATAGCTATTTCTGTTTGTTTACTATATATGTATATTAAAGCATAATACACACAATAAAATGAGCAATCTCGTATTGAAAATCTGTAAGACATTTTTTTCCCCCTTAAGATATGTTAAAGCATTTTTTTTTTGCTTTTTCCATATTTCAAATTCTACATCTCACTGTATATTAATATACTTTGTGCTTTTGCATGCTTTGTTTACGATTTTGCCAAATGGAGTACAACAGTCACACACAATACACGGAATATTGAGATTATATTTGTGAACGATGAAAATGTGAATAATTGTTGATTTTCAATAAACGCTATGGCAACAAAATTAAACAATTCCTAGTATGAATTATTTCTGAGTACCTGGATACATTGAACTTCTGACGTTAACTTTATTGTTATAGTAAACATGTAAATTTTATCTGCTTAAATTATATTTATTTGCGACGATTACACTTCTTGGGAATATTGTGAAATTTCTAGAAAGTGACCTACCTGGAATTTTTTTTATATTTTCTAGACAACAATACAGCAAGTTCATAAAATGTCACAGCTTATTATTCTCTGGTATATGTAAATACCTAATCGTTCATTTGAATTTGATTCTTTTTGACTTTAATGTTTTTGGTTTCCATCACGATATAAGAATTTATACTTCTGAAAATAACAAACTATTGAGTAGTCTGTTTTTGTTTATTAATTACACAAAAAGCACGAAATGTATATGGGCCCACGCTTATTTGATGCCAATATAATTGGTATGAGCTACAAATCAATTTGCATGCAGTAATCCCATGCAAAAGAGACTTAAACATTAGGGATGTTCTTATAAGATTCCGTTTTTCGATTGAAAATTTGATCGATAATTACGCGTATACAAAGTTGTCCATTATAACAATATTGGCAAGGGGATAGAGAGCGTTCACATCTATAAACGACACAAAGTTGTCCAGTAAATTTTATACTGCAGGTTAAATAAAGTCTCGCAATTTACGTAAATTAAGTTTCTTGATATTAAAGCAAAGCTCTAACATGAAGAAGCTTTATATCTGAGATATGTGGATAGTCGATTAAAATGGCTTACCCTGTGTACCGGGTGATTTTTTTTAACCTGAAACGTTCAAATTTCTCGAAAGATAGCACTCTACGGAAAAACCGTTCACAATCAAAATTTTCCGCAGGAGAAATAAGTTAATGCTAAAATTAGTCTCCATTGTAGGTGGGGCAGGGGTATATTTTAAGTTTTAAAACCCGCCATTTTTCATTGCATATTTTGGATTCTGTGACTTTACATCAACTAACTTTATTTAAAATATACCACTACTCCATAAACTAGAAAGGGGAAGGGGGATTAATTTTGAATGTGGACATTTTTTCCGTATAGTGTTCGAAATATTTGAAAGTTTTAGATTAAAAAAATCACCGCAGGAATATAGCAAATTATGCTGCTGCACCTTAGGTTAGGGTTTTTGTTAAGGATTTCTATTTTAGCGCCGTGCTTTAGTCTGTGCCAAATGGCGTCAGTTACCAGTGGTTGCCACGAGGAGACAGCACGCACACTTGCGAATTGTTAACAGGTTACCCCTACACAATTGTACTCATCACGCAGCTGCCTCATACCTTACCAGAACAATTCACGTGATTCGCCCCTATACTGGAAGGTTACGGAGCTATTAGACGAATCTACTCAACTTTGGTTCATCGTCCAATATAGACCACATCACTTAAAAAAATGTGAGGATAAAATTCCTTTATAGCTAACGTAACAATGTTTTAAAAGGGCATCTATATGGATATCTAGCGATTTAACGTTTGTTAGGGATAAGTTTGCATTGGTATCGTGTAACTAATCTGTCAATGTACGATATTTGATGTTTCCCCAAGATGGGAAAATTTTTTCCTATTTGCTTAAAATATCCACAAGCTAAAGCATAAAGTCGCCAAATGTTTAGGGAACTAGGTGGAAAAAACGTAAATTTGATTTACTTCGTCAAGCAGAAATTAAGAAACTCGCGAATACACTTGGATTCATTGCCACAGCATATTTGATCTGAATATCCACATCTAAAACAAATCATTTGAGTAGTTCTTCTGTAAATTTTATATTTTTTGAGATATTTGCAAAATAAACTTTCTGGTCTATTAAAGTTGCTTCTCAATTTTCAAACACCTTAAATATGAAATTTTAT
Source organism: Tipula helvola (assembly GCA_963556165.1). Lineage (NCBI taxonomy): Eukaryota > Metazoa > Arthropoda > Insecta > Diptera > Tipulidae > Tipula > Tipula helvola. Next base: position 14,981 of record CAUVYM010000665.1, read on the forward strand.
TTCGATTGGTTAAACCATCAACGGGCTGTCGAATACAGACATACGGCAGAGGAACACAATTTTTCGGACTCAAATGTTGGTCTCTTGAATGAATAAATCGCCAAAACTTTCAAGGTCGACAAATTTCATGATTACTTAACAAAACAATTTTACAATCAAATATAGGAAGGTTCCGCATAAATCAAATTTCGGGCGCTGATCTGTTTACAGTGCACTTTTTGCAGTAACCTTTTTGATCAGATGAACAGATTTAGTATCATAAAATCGAATCTGTGGTAGAACCGAGGAATGAGTTCCTGATTTAAATGGACTTTTGAAGTACTGGTTTGAACGACACGATCATTGGGGTTCTTCATCCCAAATTGTCATAAATACGTGAAATATCGGGTAACACTTTTAATCGATATCATTATTTCCTACATTTGGGATTTTAATTAAAATGAATTACTAAGGCTGTTTTCCAAACGCCGATTTATTTCAGACTTATTGACTTATTTGACGCCATCTTGAATAAGTCAATGAAGTCATTCCAATTGCTTTAATCGACTTATTTTGAAAATTTTTGAAAATACACAATAATTAGACCGAATGTTTCATGACACCAAAAATAAATAAGTTTTCTATAGGAAAAATTACTAAAGAATAAGTCACCTTTTCAGCAGACTTATTTGAATAAGTTCGCATAAGTCAATAAGCCGGTGTTTGGAAAACAGCCTTAGGTCTAAAAAGACCAAACTATTGAAATCCTGTCAAAAATAACGAAAAGTTTGGTTGCTGAGTCTGAAAAAGCAAAAAACAATAAAATTAAGTACGCCTGTCTGGGCGTCTGGATGTCTGGATATCCGTACACATGATATCTCGAGAACAGCTTGTTAATTTAGAATTTTTTCGCTAATCTGTTTCTATGAACATGGCGGAGATTTGTAAAGCTTTTGGAAAAACTATTCGTTAAGAGGGTGGGGTACCTGCTATATAAATTGACTTAAAATATCTGGTTATATATTTAAAAAATTTTGTTTAAGACTTAAGAAATATCACTGTTACAATCTCAAACATCCGTCTCTCTCTTGAGAGATGATAATCAGGTCCAAAGTTACGACATAAGAATTTCTAAAACTTTAAAACTTGAGTTGATTTTTGATGACGGTATGATGGTATGATATACTGTCGAATGACTTTTGGTCTGAGAAACGCAGGTCAAACATTTCAACGATTCATTGACGAAGTTACAAAAGATCTACAATTTCTTTTCACTTACGTCGACGATATATTAATTGCAAGTAAAACACCAGAGGAGCATAGTGAACATTTACGAATAGTATTCAAACTGAATGTGAGTTCGGCGTCCCAAAGGTGAATTCTTAAATCACGAGATAACTAATGATGGGATTCAACCATCAAGTGACAGAATCAAAGCAATAAAGATTTTCCACACCGAACCACGGTCCGTCATATTCAACGTGTTGTCGGTATGATCAATTATTATCATAGATTTTTTTCTAATTTGGCAAAACAATTATCGCCAATCTATGCACATATGAATCTTTTGATCAGGCAAGGAAAAAAAACTGTAATATCTTGGCCTTCAGAGTGCCAAAAAGCTCTTGAGATGATAAAAGACTCTCTTGTTAACTGTACGTTACTTGCACACCCGTTGGACAACACAACATATTGCATTAGGACGGACGCTTCGAATATAGCGTGTGATGGTGTATTGGAAAAGCTTAATGGAAATAATTGGGAACCTTTAGCGGTTTTTTCAAGAAAATTTACTCTTCCAGAACCAAAATACTCCACTTTTGATCGGGAGCTATTGGCAGTTTTTGTTGGAATTAAAAAATTTAGATATTTCCTCGAAGGGCGTGAATTTCGAATTTATACAGATCACAAACCTTTAACGAAGGCAATTAATTCCAAGACGGAGCGAAGTCCAAAGCAGACACGCCACTTGGAGTACCTCGCTCAATGTACTACAGATATCCGTCACGTGAGTGGTCTAGAAAACGTAGTGGCCGATACTCAATCACGAACTGACGAGATTTCAGTTTTAACTTTTGTCGGGCTCGACATTGAAAAGTTGATTAAAGCACAGGAATTAGATTCTGAATTAAAAGAAATCTTAAATAAAACGGGACCTCTTTACAAAAGAATTAAACTAGAGCAAATTTCGCTTGAAGCTGCCTCGAAATTGATATGGCGCGAAACTTCAATCATGTCACCTCGACCTTACATACCGGAACCGATGAGACGTCAAATCTTCGACAACATTCAAAAATTGTCTCATCCCAGAGCAAGAGCTTCAAGAAAGAAGGTAACTTCAAAGTATTTCTGGCCATCAATGAACAAGGACAGCTCACATTGGGCAAAAATTTGCGTTGACTGTCAGAGGGCAAAAATAACAAGACACGCCCGATCCGAATTCCAAAGATTCGAACTACCATCTTGCCGTTTTGAAAAAATTCACATCGATTTGGTGGGTCCCTTAGCAACATCAAATCGAAATGTGTACATATTGACAATTATCGATCGTTTCACTAGGTGGACTGAAGCTATTCCTTTTCAAGATGCCACCACCCAAACGGTCGCAAAAGCATTATTGACCAACTTTATTGCTAGATTCTGTATTCCAATTGAACTCACTAGTGATCAAGGTCCCCAATTTGAATCTTCATTATTCCAAGAATTGACCAAAATGCTAGGTATTCACAAAATAAGAACGACTCCGTATTATCCTCAATCTAATGGCTTAATCGAGCGTTTTCATTGCAACTTGAAAGAGAATTAATTGGAATGAAGAGCTTCCGCTTGTTTTATTAGGAGTTCGAACGGCATTCAAGGAGGATTTAAATGGTTCCGCGGTTGAGTTAGTCTACGGACAAACACTCAGGGTGCCCGGAGATTTTAGTTCCTTCCAGTCGAAATCCGCAATTAGATCTTGCATCGTATGTTGAACAGCTAAGAAATTACATGCAAAATCTAATTCCGTCAGATACACGAACGCCTACATAGAACAACAATTATATTCCAAAAGATCTATTAAATTGCGAATATGTGTTTGTGCGAGTTGAGAAGGTAAACCCCAGTCTGACACCACCATACAATGGCCCTTATAAGGTAATGAAGAGATTGCGAAAATATTTCGTAATCGATATAACAGGGGAAAAAAATTCGATTTCAATTGATCGTTTAAAACCAGCGTATGGAATAGATGTTATCTACCCGAAAAACGCCGGTCGTCAGCATAAACCCAATAACGTGGTTAAATTTCAATAAATAGTTAATTATTTCGCATTATTGACAGTATAAAACTACCACTCAATCGATTAAGGATATTCAGTTTTGATTTAGTGCTGCATTAGTAAACAAGGAAAAGTTCACAACATAAGTATTGGTATGGTTGTAAAAGTAAGAAGCCATGGGAAACTGGTTTTCATCGGAAAAGGAAGAGATCATTGTTATAGTAACGGCTAAGGCAACTACGAACAACCAACAGCAGGAATGTTAGGGCGTTCTTTAAAAATACCAGAAAATGTCAATTAAACAATTGTTATATAAATAAATAACCTTGAAAATAACGAAATCATTATTGTTTGACAATTTTTTTTATTAACGTTAAATAATTGATAAATAAATAACATTAAGTATGTATAACAAAATCTGTATTGTTCGATTTTTTTTTAAAAATTTAAATGTTTTTTTTCTCGGAAGGGGAGTGATCTGGATGTCCAAGTACATCTTGGAACCATCCATCATTGTTATTAAACTATGGAAACAATATGCTATATGTAGGCATTTAGAATTGTTTGCAATGATGCAATAAGTGTATTATATTACATTGTTGTAATACACACATTTAGTAGTAAAATAATAAATTTTACTTATTTATTGCAATGGTATGATGGGATGATGGTATGATGTTATGATGGTATGGTGGTATGATTTTGCTGGTATGATAGTACGATGGTATAATGATATGAAGATATGGTGGATTGATGATAAGATATACATCGTGGTTGGGATGGTTTGATGCTACTATGCTATAATAGTACAATGGTATGATTGTACGTATGATGTTTTAATGGTATAGTGTCATGATGGTATGATGGTGTAATGCAATAATAGTAAGATGCAATGATAGCTTAAGGTTTTGATGGTACGACGGTACGAATTGTATGATGATGAATATGGATAAGTTGAAATTGAGTTCACACATTTTTAAAATTTTTTAAAAACACTTTTTAAATATTTCGCAAAATTACAAAAGGTTTAAAAAATCACTCGATCGATTTCGGCTTATTAGGCCATCATCAGGAGTATCTACTAAACTGTAAAAAATAAAAATGTAGTTAGATATATATATATACACTACTCCAAAAAATTAAAGGAACACTAATTTTTTTAAATTTTTTTAGTGTTTTTTGAAGAGTTGTATCTTAGTAAAATACGGTCGTACAGAGATGAAAAGAAAAGCATTTTAAAGCTTCAAATCTCTAGTTTTGAGACTTCTGAGCGGAAAATTTTTGTGAGATACCGTTATCACGCAATCATAAGAAAGAGCGCGAAGAAAAAAAATTCTATTTTTTTTTTTTTGTAAGGTGCCATGGGCTCGGGAAATTTGTTTTAAGTTAAACCAATGCATAGGTCGGTTAGCCTGTTAATTAGGCGTAAAATTAATTTCATTCTGGTCTCTCTATGTCAACTTTTGCTGAGATATCTGACTTTGAATCAAAAAAGATCCTTTTGCCTTTGATCATCGATATCTCAGCAACCAATGACTGCACAGTAAACTTTAGGGCAGCCTTAAAAACTTCAGTAAATTTCCTACAAGACCCTTTAATGATTAGTGGAGAACAAATTTTTTTTTCACCCTCAATACTGATTTGAAAAAAGTACAAAAAAACGACTTTTTAGGTTGTCTTAATAAATCTACCGTTACTTTACCGTTATTGATGAAAAGACTAATGTTGCCAGGTCATTTTACAGTTTAATGTACTCCTAATAGCCCTGTATTATTTTCAAATAGATCCATCCAACCGTTTTTTCGGACAGATTGATCAAAGTTTTACAAAACAATTAAAGGAACAAGTATTCATCAAAATAAAAAAACGAC